>JAQIWP010000507.1:0-24437 GCA_034695525.1 Euzetes globulus
CTCTTCCGATCTCTCTCTCTCTCTCTCTCTCGTTCTCTCTCGTTCTCTCTCGTTCTCTCTCTCTTTCTCTCTCGTTCTCTCTCGTTCTCTCTCTCTCTCTCTCTTCTTATCAAGAAATTCAAGAAATAGAACAAAATTAATAATAAATTCCATAAAATAATCATAAGAAACATCAAAAGTGAAAGAGAATTATAAAGAATTCATTGAAAAATTTCGTTATGAATATGAAATCTGATTTTCTGAGAAATTCTGTAAAAATATGAACATTTTATTAATATTAGTTTGAATAAAGAACATTTGTTAGAAGAAAATATAGTCTATCAGTGATTGGCCGCTCTAATAGGGGGAGGTTTTTAGATTACCCTATTTTGTTTTTACTTTTTTAAAAATCAGATTAAAGACATTAAACATTTGCTAACTTGCTAGATTTTGGCCATTTTTCACTTTTACAAAAATTCTAGAGGCTAGGGTAAATGGCGCTTTAGTCTAGTTAGTTTTTTAGACCTAATCTCTAACTAAATGCATGTCAACTATCAATTAATTTTTTAAGTGTGCAAATTTCAAAAAAGTCTTGCAAATTGATGGATTGAGAGTCGCTCTATTTCAAGCTTTCTTTTCGATTGTCTTAGCAATTATCAGCAAGCTTTAAGCTGAATGAAAATGTTGCTAAACCCTTTATGATGTGCTTTACATCAGTTTGATCATAAACATTAATTAAGCGGTGGTCCGTTTTTAGATGACATCTTTATCAGACTTTTTTTTCTGTTTCATTCACTATGTTTTTGGCGCAAACCAGCAAAGAGTCGATTTCAATGGAATCAAGGATTTGTTTTAATCAAAATGTGTTTTTGGCAAAAATTGTACCAAAAATGTGTCACAAAAATAGCAATGAATAAGTTGTGTTTATAACAGCTTTTTGGAGATGAGAGCTATTTTTTCTGGAAAGTAGCGAAGAAAAAGTTGAATTCCGGCCAAATATCTCTATCTATTTGGTAACTCAGTAGAGAACCGGTAGTTACTTTCTCTCATTGAATTGTATAGACATTGATCTAGATTGTTTTGAGGGGGCTGAATTTGCCGAAATCAAATGTGTGTAAAAAATTTCTTTTTAAACGAATTTAACCAGCAAAAGTGATCGGGGCTAATTTTCAAGATGAAATCTACTGCAATTTGGGCTAAAACAATGTGAGCTGAGACAATCAAAAGTAATAAAGAAATTGCTTTAATGACATGAAAAAAATATTAAATTGTTTTTGTTATCATTCAATCCAAGCATCAATTATTCTCCACTTTCTGTCGCTCTGCCGCTCCCTCTCTCTACCTCTCCACTCTTCTCCCTTTCCTCCCTCTCCATTGTCTTAATTGGAAAAACTTGTACTTAATCTTCAACTCAAAAGAGTGAAGTCAGAAATAAACAGCTTTTTTGAAACCAAGAATCAAAAGTAAATTCACATCTGATTTATGTGATCAGAATATTTAAGTGACAAATAAAATGAAAGCATTTTCGAAATGTTTGTGGAAAAAACATATTAAAAGTAATATTTATTTATAAATAGTAAGCAATTATTTTGATAGTCAATGAACCGTCAAAACATTTGCAATGGATTTTTCGACAGTGTTTCACATTTTTTCGTGTTTCTCAACGTATGTTGTTTTGAGGTTTAAATTTAAACTTTTAACTTTAAAGAATAATTTATTGATTCTTTGTTCTTCAGTTTTTTTTCTGATTTTTTTTTTCAATAATCCCCGAATACTTGAACAGTATTTTGAAGGAAAAACAGAATTTTTAAGCGAATAATATTCTGAAAATTGTTTAGAATAAAAGATAGCTTTTAGTTTATTACCATGATCGATCTTAGCTTAAATAGCTATTTTTAGACCATCTTTGAAACTCATTTAAACTACAGTCTAGCCTCGGTTTAAAAGAATCGAATTTAAAAGACAGAATTATGCGGCACTGTCTCAGGTCTAATGTCAAACAATACTGTTATAATATAAACTTGGATATTAAGCAAGTTTTTGGCCTGCACCAAAAAATTGTCTTAATTAAAAATATGACGATTTGTGATATATGAGGGCTTAGCTCCGGTCTCCCTCTTTCTGATTGCTGTTAGATGTCTGAGCGATAGAAATGAATGTGCGGTCAATAGTTAATTGTCTCTTGAAATTGGATGTAACGGCACTTTCATAGGGTTGTCGTATCGCCTCTAAACTGCCAGTGACTGTAGTAAACAGACATTTAAGTGAATGAATTCCTATCTTTTTATGATAAGTCTTCATTTTGAGGCCACTCTTTCGTGACACGAATGCCATTAAAAACATTACATTTTCTTCAGTTAACCGAAAGAAAAACTAATTTGCAATTACTCTCTATTTTCGGTATAACTAATGTTTCTTTAGATAAACACATTTACTTAAGGTCTGGCCTCATAAGTTGTCAATTGGCGATTATTAAACCAAATAGGAAATCACCAAGTTAAATAAAAAAATCAACATAATAAATGTACACAGAGTTTGATTACAGTTATCCGCGATTTTTAAGAGATTTGAATAGATTTTCATATTTTTCTATTCAAACTCAAATTGAGTGACATTTGAGTCAATCTATTTTTCCTGAGCACAGAATATTCGTAACTACAGAATATAGAGCCATTCGTCTCTTATGAATGGATACACACATCAAGTAATATATCGAAACGTTTCGCTGTAAACTCAAAGACCAGAATTCAAGTACACAATAGGAATGAGAATAAATTGAATGCATTATAACTGCAATTGTATTCATGTTTTTGCTTTTATAAAAGTCAGTGTAGAAAAATGAGGCTCAGATAAGGGGACAGATGAGAGAAGGCAAGGGGTGTTCGGGATTGCTCCCTGAATAACGTGTGCCAATCGATTTTCACATATAATTCTTAGCTCTCCATAAAAATAAGCCCATAAATAGAATTGAAGTAAAGAATGGTCTGTATAACAGAATTTGAATAATTTATGTGCACTGGATGGCCAAGATAGTCTAACTTTGGCTGAGGTCAATAAAATCAAATTTTTAGCAAGGTAAATGAACTTTGTTCTTTAAAGTTATACTCAGAGGTTTATATTCAAAATTTCATTTAAAATTGAATGTAAAGTTAGATTTTCACGATTTCAAAAATAGAGTGACTAAATCCACTTGACTGTGAAGGATTCTTATTGATTTAGAGCCTTGGTAATATTTTTCAATTATTTTTCTTGGAATAGTTTTCCGAAAAATAAGGCTTTTGCTTGATTCAGGATTTGGAAAATTTAGGTTTAAGGCTAAAAAATAGTTTCTTGCTTTGCAAATAGAATTAGATAGTCAGAGGCCTAGTTTGTCTGAAAAACGAGCTAAACATATATTATCATTTGCATAGGTCTTGGTCACATCACTGTCAGATTATATGCTGTGTTACAGAATGGCCAGATTTTAATAGTAAAGTGCATTAATGCTGTACCGAAACATTTGCATCAATTATTTAGAGCATTGAAACCGAGGAAAAGTCTGATTAAAAACAAATTCGAGACAAAAGAATGAGCAAATCGAAAGTCATCTGTAATAAGGTTGATAAAAAAATGATGATAATCTACATGGAATAACTGGATCAGTTGAAATAATCCATCAAAACAAGAAGAAAAAAAGAAAGTTCTTCAATAACTGATACATGTACAAATCTCAATTGGAAAGTTGGCTTTTTTGCAGCCTTCATGAAACTCATGCCGAATAGAGATGTGATCGACCGGCCATTCCACAAGGGACTTTACCAATTCTCACTGCATACCCGCAGCAATCACTTACAATTAGGGTTGCCAGGTCACAAAATAGTAAAACAGAATATTTTTTGAAAATGAACACAAAAATTCAGGATAAATTCCAAGATTTTTATCCCTAAGACTAAAATCCCTAAGACTAATGAAAATTGGTGACTTGAAAATGCTGTGAGAAACAAGGTCACTGGTCATTTTCTTTTTAAACCAGATTATTTTAAAGCTAAATTTTAAAGCTAAATTTTAAAGCTAAAATTAACATAATTATACTATTTTATAAAACTAAAAGTAAAAATAGCTTTCTTTGACCATCATTTGCATAAACGTTAGATTCTGTGCGATATTACCAAAAAAGCCTAAATATTAATCAAAAATAGCAATGCGCTCCATTCTCTTGGATGGAAGTAGGAGTATTTATAGTAGGTATCTAGGAGATAAATTCCTGCTGTTTGCCATCCCTGCTATACAATAACATTGAACACATTTGAACTTCAAAGTCATTGATCATAATAAATTTATAACTATAGTTTGATTAAATTAATAGTTTACAGTTTATAATTTGAAAAACAACAACATTTCAATTACAAAATTATTTGAAATTTTCCAGAACAACATAATGTTCTGGCCTATACTCAGCCAGACTCAGTCCAGAACATAAGATGAATACTGTAAATTCACAACACTCCTGCCCAAACCAGGACGCCTGGCAACCCTACTTATAATCTTCAGTCTTAATAAGTTTGACCGAATAAAATCGATGGGAAAACAGACTGATCCATCATGATAATTTTCATTCATATTTTTCATGAGTATTTTTCCGAAATTTTTCAAGAATGGCTCTTTGTAAAGTAAATAATGGCCATTAAAAATTAAGTAATAATAGTAAACAAGGTGAAGGAAATGAAATAAAGACATGAGGGTAAAAGAGTGGGAGGGAGGGAGAGAGAGAGAGGGAGAGAGAGAGAGAAATGCATTTTAATGGTATCTATTATTCTAATGATAGATAACAAACATTAGTGGAATCGCATAAGAATTTAATGTACTTTTATTGACAGAAAATAGTTAATAGAATATAACAAAAGTGAATGAATTGACAGAAAAACATAAATGAATTCTTGGTTTTATTTTTTTGTTGCAATGTTTGAACTCTAGTGTAAACTTTGGGACGAGAAGTAAAAATAATCGATTGATTAATCATTTTTATGTTTTATATTTATAGACATTTTTCTCTTATGTTTTTAATGTATATATTCTTGCATTTTGCGGATCGATACAATAAGAGAAAAAGTAAAGGGAAATGTCACTTTTTCCATAACAAACCAGTGATGAATAGACCCGGGGGAGAAAGAGACAGTCTATATCAATTTTCATACCGGTCTAATTGGTTTCAGAAAAATTTCAGCAAAATCTCAACGTGGGCAGAGCACAAAAAACACAGATTATTATAGAAATAATCGGGGCTGAAATCTGCTCAAAAATTGCAATAATACCCTTGCAGATAATTTCAACTATTGCTTTACCTTGGACAAATTGCACACAAATGTTTTCTTGATTGCATAGAAGAGGAACAAAAAACAGCAAATTATTTTCTAATGAAACTGAACGCAGACTATTCTCATATGTATTGACATATATTTAAAACCAGATTATTATTTCATCTTTCGTTAGGAATATATATATTTTTCTGCTGAAAATCGATAAAAAGTTCGTTAAAGAAATTTCATGAAAATTCTATTTAAAAACACATCAAATGATACAAAATTTTCCTCATATTTTGTATTCCAGGGAAAAAAACTTAATTTCGACGCTTAGCTCAGGAAAAGTCAATATTTATAAATTAGGATATTTTTGAAGATGTGAATGAGAGAAAGCCAGCGCTAAATAACTCATTCTGTCCCGACAGAAGTGTCAACATATTTTAAAATATATAAATAATTTTTTTTAATCCTTAAAATCTCTATCAATAGATTTTCAGTAAAATCCAGGTTTTTGTATCTGAAAAACGAGTATTGATTTTCTTGTCGCCACAAAATAAGAACATTTTAATCAAGGAAAAAGGATCAAGAGTCCAAATGAGCCAATTTTATGGAAGGATATGATTAATTCAAACGGAAATATTTGATGAAATTTTTCGGAAATAATTAAAATATAGTAATAATCAAAATAAAAGTAATAATTTGTTTGTTAAATATGTGATAAGAATAATGAAACAGCAGTGTGTTTGACCCGGCAAATCAATAAACTAGTTAAAATGTGTCCTTACTTTGGTGCACCACGGTTTTCCATTCCGCCAGGGCCTCCAACATTGGCGAACTCCGAGACAAACATGATCAAATGACTTAATAAATAAGCTTGATGACCGACGAAATTGAAATTTTAAAATAAAATTGTAATCTTTGTTATAATAGTTTGTTATCAAAATGTAATAATAAATAAAGTGATAATAGTTTGGAGTTTTCAAAACTGATTGAATGCATTGAAAACATGTCCGCACTTTCACCAGTCATTCATAATTAATAATTATTATTATTTTTTTGATATATTTCAAGCGATGAACGAAAATAATTTCCAACATTTCACACAAAAACTAACCATTCATTCGGTGTTGTGATAGGAATTTCAAATCAGTATTTGTCTGAACTATTAATTAGTTAATCAGAGAAAAAATGTTTTCAAAATACAATGAATGAAAATCCTATTGAAAATTTGTGACAATACTGTCCACAGACAAAAATGAAGCTGGCCAATTGTCAATCAATTTTGAAGATTAAAAACACCGGCACAATTTAGGCAGACAACAGGAACAATCATAATTATTATTATCAGGCTCTGTGCACATAAAGCACACCCTTTAATTTCTATTAAAACACTTTCAAAATTGCAGTCAAACTTTTATTTGTTTTTTTTTGCGACAGAAAATTGTTATTTGGTTTTTGCCGAGTGAATGAATAATTAAACAAGCACAGAGACACTAGATTCCACCGATTATTCTACTCAGAGCACATTTTCAAAGCTTGCTCAGATGAAAACCCACAACATTTACAAAATATCTTTCCGGTCTTTAGATTCAATGAATAGAGAATTTTTCTTAAGTACTCCTTTATTTGGTAAAGAATTTTCAATAAACCTGATCGTCTAGTATTTAGTCGGACGTGTAATCCATCAGAACTGACACAAACACTCGAAAAGTACACCAAAAAGCAAAGAGAA
This sequence comes from Euzetes globulus, assembly GCA_034695525.1. Lineage (NCBI taxonomy): Eukaryota > Metazoa > Arthropoda > Arachnida > Sarcoptiformes > Euzetidae > Euzetes > Euzetes globulus. Next base: position 6,991 of record JAQIWP010000507.1, read on the forward strand.
AAAACTTAATAATAGGAAACTAAACGACAAAATAAAAGAGTCGAGAATTTTGTCCAAACAACAGACTAATAATTCTGTGCTTTTGTTTGACCCAAAGATATTCCTTGTCGTCACAAACACTCGATTCTATTGATTGCTATCATACGTCGCTGATATCAAGGAACAATATTGGCCACAGACGTTTTCATCAATAAAATTAGATTACATTGCTCATTGTTTGCAAGATGAACGCTCACAACAGTGTTATGTATTGGACAGTTTCGGTTACACAACTAAAAACGTTAGACAGAACTGTCTCTCCGTTCGATACTTTACACGTTGCTATATTGCTATCCATGTCGGCACTGGTGGTGCTCTCCAAGTCAGTGGCGACGACTCAAAACTTCAGTGCTTACAGTTCCAGTGCCCAAAGAAATTCATAGCAGGGATGGCCAATTGGGGGTATTTTGTTTTGTTTCAGAGTAAAATTAAAATACCCCCATCGGACTTCATAGAACAAATATTTAAAAAACATCTATAAAAGGGACATGTTAATCTGACATAAAAATCATAAAAATCGGACTAAAATTAAACCAGGTAGCCTAATCAAAAATCAAGTATTCAAGTTGAATTCTTTGTTTGTGTTCGGAATTCCGATATTTGTAGGCATCAAAAATTTTTATAAAAATAATTTTAATGTCTTTCTTGATGTGCTTTTATATTTGTCCTTGCTCTTTTAATGAAGTCTTTAGCCTTGAAGCCTTTGCAAGCCTTCCATTTTGCATAGTTTTTTTAATAGTCTACTCAATTAAAATTTTATAGTAAAAAATTGAATGTTGTTCTTTTATATTCTCTTTACAGAATTGAAATTGGTCTAGCCGTTTTTGAGTCATTGAAAAAAAAACAGAAGGGTCTGAACTTTTTTAAACCCTAAGTAATACATTGTTGCAAATGACCGCCGGAAAATGACCGCCATTTTATTCCTTAATTTAAGGAATTTAGTCTCTAAACTTGCAAAATAGCCTCATTATGGTCTAATTAAGCTGCTTTACAATTAAAATCGCCACATATTTTAGAAGAAAATGGCCGCTAATGGCTGTTTCCGGTCAATTTCACCTTCCTAAAAATACCTTTTCCTACACATTCCCAGTAATTTTGAAAAAATACCTCCCTAAAAAAATTTGATTGGGCATCTCACAGGTCCGCCAAAACTAAATTTTAATCCCAAAAGTGCTAGCAATTTATGGCTAGTACACAGTGAACTTGATAAACTTGTGAATATTCATTCAGAATGCTAATTACTTATTGTTTGGTTTTGTTTGTTTATTTTCATGAAATATTTTGAAAGGTCTTAATTAACTTTAATTTTATCAATCAAGTTTTAGGAATAAATGATATTATATTGAACACAAAAATTAAATATTAGTCTTGGATCATTAAAAAGCTTTTTGAATTAGTCAATAAACAAAATTTTTGCATATATTTTGCATATGAATAAACCTCAACTTTTCATTTCACCTTCACTTTATTTAATTACACAGTATATGTGCACTGTTTTGAACTAGCACACTCTATACATAGAATATGCCAAGCTGTGCACTCTTTTTCGCTCTCCGTGGAGGGCTTAGGCCATCTCTGTTCATATAAACATACCATTTAGGGAAACACACATTAAAAGTAATGTCAAAATTCTGTAGGTGTTCTCAACCAGAATATAATTGACCATTCTCATTTTTTCACTTAATATTGCAATAAATCTTTTCAATTTAAAAAAATTATTGACAAAAACCTTAACTACCATCTAAATTGAACATGATCAAATCAAAGAATAAAAGTTTTATTATTCAAATGTATAAATAATTAATTTTAGTTTATCGACAACTTTTCAAATTCAATGACTTAATTAATGACTTGATTGGTCTTAAAATAACTTCAATCAAAATCAGAGAAGGTTTTGATATCAATCTTAGGATTAGACAATAGATAAGTTTCCTTCTCTTTTACACATTAGGGGGCAGTAATATAGTACTCAAGTGAGGGCCGACTCAAGTGACGGTCCTTATGTTAATATCTGATTAACGAAATTGGAGTAAAATTTCAAAAAAATTGATTTCAGACATGCCTTATATTTTCAGCTCTCTTCTGGTCTTTGAAGCGCTCCATTAGTTTATCCCAGGGGCCGCCTCCCAGTCCTCTCATTGCCATCGCCATGTTTTTAGCAAAGTAATCAAGCAAATGTCCTTCTTAAATGACTTTCAGGAAAAAACTTATTTGACTTTGGTGTTGAATATTTTCCGACACATCGCACTTTGAATTTCCATAAACAATATTAATAACACTTATCTTGAATGAGAAAAAAAAATAATTGACTGGAATTGTTGGGCTAATTGAACAAGATTGTGCACATATTAAGACTAAAGAATAAAACAGTAATTGCAATTGAAAGCAAGTTTTCTAAATAAACAGACAGATCGGGCTATAAAAGACATACTAGTGTTGAGAGAGCGCCGGTCGGTTCACAATATACTCTATTCTTATTTGCGTTGACTCTATTCCGTATATTACAGAATGGATTACCGAATATTATGTTTAAACAGAAAGGAGAGACAGAATGAAAAAAGCCTATGTGTGATGAATAGAGCACATGTAGTCTTATGGGAGCGCACATCATATCCAATCCTGCTGTTCAGTTGGAATCCATCCGCAGCACACATAATCAGAGCGGCTGAGAGAGGAGAGAGAGGAAGGCTGGAACAGCAGAAAAACTGAACAGCAAAATAGCAAAAGAGAAACTTATTTTTCTGAAACTTTTGGACGACTGCCCGGAAAACAGAGCACTTCTCTACACCTTTGAAGAAACAGTTCTTATACTCATTTGACTCACTCTCGGCTATGACTGACTGTTTGATAAGCCTTCCTTTCACTCTCTCTCTCTCTCTTTGCTATGTCTCTAATTCCTGTGCCTCCAATAGTACAGTCCTATCGGATGACTGTCTTCAGAACTTATATGACTTCAGAGATGAATATTTTTCCGACACATTTTTCGCTCAAAATTTTTTTCATAGACAATATCATAATACAGTTATAAAACTTAAGCCAAATTGAATTTCTAATAATAAATCTGGAAAGATATTTCTGCTCGACTCAAAAAAATGTTTTTTCAAATATCAATCAGATTTTGAAACAATTCCGTTAGTATTTCAGTATTTTAATCCTGATCAAATAACATTCTGTATGTTGGACAATTATTTTGTATGATCATCAGAAAAGTTCATCGCTCCGTTCTGTACATTTATTCATCTAATTGGATAAATAAACCTAGAAGATCCTATTTTCAATTGAAAAGGGTCAACCTCTACTACTCCGGTGCACATCACAAGGTAGTGTTCATCATTTTGAATCAAAGACAATATTTTCTATACTGTAATATTTATCGATTAGAGAATATAAATAAAACCATTTTCTGTTTTGGAATGTTATGTTATTAACAATGGAATTCCTCTGTATAAATGTTTGAGTATGCAATAACGGGGGGAGAAAACTTATCAGCCTCATTTTATTATTTAATACAATCAGTTACAATTTTTTTTAAACTTCCATTCAAAGGTTTAAAACTGATTTTAAGCTCAAATAAGTGTTTTTAATACAAGAATTTGCGCCGAAATATAATCACTCAATAAATTTTGTTTAACAAAAGACTGGATTTTTTTTTAATATTTATTTTTATTGAAAACAAAATTCTAGTTTTGCTCTTATAATAGAAAGTTAAGAGAAAATAGTGATAATAACACCGAAAAACTATTGTATTTGTTTAGTAATTGTTAAATGAGCTGAAAAGTGTTTCTCTCAAAATGATCAAGGTATTTTTCTTAGGCTTTATTTTAAACGTTTCGTCATTATTCAGTTTCTTCGCTTAGATTTTTTTTACAAGAATATATTGAAAATAAATCATTGTCTAGTGACTCAAATCCCAAATTACTGAATATTCAAGATAAACTTATCTGTAACACCTTGCTTATAATAAAATTTATATGACATATAACAGAATAAAAGTGAGCGCAAAAAATATAATTTATTAAACAATTTATTATTTTTGTTTCTTGTATGCAATAAAAAATTATTAGAAAACATGAACTGTTCTGAAGGGAAACGACAGCTATTTTCTCTGACTACACTCTGATCTGTATAACTTCACATTCTACATTTTCACAATCTGTCTAATTTCATCCAGTCCCAAGTTGTGACCTATGTTAAAGTTTAGGGCTAATTTAACATTTGTTTATTTTCACTTTCACATTATTTTGAACATTTTTATACAAATAATCATTTTTACGAAATATTTTTTTTTTAAATTCTGCAAAAAATAAAAATATTTCATAATCTCCACAATTATTACTATGAACTTATTTTAATTATCATTTTTATCTAGGTGAGTTTAATTGTGCAAAATAATGAATTTAATCTCCTTTTCACTAGCTTTTTAATTTTTCACCCTAAAAAATTGTCCGTCTATTTTCACATTTCATAAGTTGACCTCAAATTGCGAGTCCCATCTGTGTGTGCAAATTATACAGGTCTGAGTGTATTCCTCCAAAATTTTACTCTAATCTGAATGCTATTCAGAAACTCATTCATCAAATAATTAGTTGAAAAAGTTTTTCTTCCGCTCAAACATAGAGTAAACTTAATTAGGAGTTGAAATGTAATTAAAGAAATTATTCCGCAAAATGTTTCAAATAAGAAATATCATTGGCTTCTATTCAATTGCAATATATTTTGGTGCTTAGCAAGCATAATTCTTAATGGGTTAATAACTTGGGTCCAGCATAAATATTAAATCTTAATATTATTTGATCTATTAGTTCATTGTTGGATTCGGGTGTAGTTTAGATGCAATACAAAGGACTTAATATAAAAGAAAATGTTTTTTGATTAACATTTGATATAAAAAAATAACAGACTTTGAGTTGAGTCGCTATTTGATGAATAGCTTGAATTCCAAGTATAATCAATTAAAATTCCAAGGTAAATTGAAATTTAATTTAAGTTCACAATTTTAGATTTGCTCTTATTTTTGGCAAACTGTAGTTTTAATATTACTAGCAATTTATATTATAACATATTATTTTTTAAGCTTGGTACAAAGCTAGAAACATAAAAATAGAACTGATTTGGAATTTCATTAGTTTTATCAAGAACAAAATTTTACTTCAAGTGTAATTGTGAAATTTTCTTTTGCTTTTAAGTAAATAAGCAATTAATAAGTAGAATATACTAGGTCAGCTAAGCAAGCAAGAGCTAAAAAGGTTGAGAATTTTGAATAATTTGATAAAACCACAAATAACCAAGTTTGTTTATCTAATATAAACCTTATTCATTGATTCAACCACTTTTACGTCACAATTATTTTGATAATAAAACAGATTTGATTCATATATGAAAATGAATTCTAAAATATCGAGTAATTTGTTTTTCGCCATAATTTTAATATACATTTCAGTCGATTCTATTAGTTGTGAAAGAAAAACGGAAAGATTTAAGTTTAATTCAGATGATCCAGATGATATGTCAGGAACACCCATTCAGAAGGGTTTCAAAGCCGGTTATTTCGGTGTCAAAGCTTCTAAAGACAAGACACAGTATGCCTCCGCTGCGGCCCGTTGTGCCGGCGAGCCTTCTAGCAAGAAGATTTTGAAAGAATGGGAAGCCGAAGATGACGGTCCATACAAGGAGGCTGGCCTGGCCTGCCATGAGGCTTCTAAAAAGTGGGATGTTAACGCAAAGCAAGCCTTTGTTGCCGGGGCCTCCGCCGGCGCTACTGATTCCCTTTTGAAAAAGGGTATCACTAAACTAAAGCTCAAGGAAATTGAACATAAAGGTTAGCCTGCTCTGTTTTAATTTACCAAATATTTGACTTATTTTTTCAATTTAGAAGAAGATAAGGATTAATAGGAATTAAGCTGAAGATGAAATGATTGATTAATAATTTTAATCTGTTAAGAGCACAACTGTTTTAAGCGATTTAAATTTTATTTGAATAAATAAAAATCATCAATTTTCAAAGTAATCTATCAAAATTATAGAAAACAACTTTATATTATTAAAATTGTGAAATATTAGTTCGATATTTAATTACAATCGAAACATATTTGACTCAAAATTATTGCTAAAATCAGTTAATCGATAAAATAAAATGCATTTCAATTACTTTACTTTTGTTTTGATTTTTTGGCTAATATTCTGTGAAATAGACTTCAATGAGTGCAACGATTATTCAGACTATGTTTATTATGATGAGCCGGGTTTTAGGTATATAGAAACACCAAGATATCACAGAAGAAAAGCAACCAGCTTTGCAAGCAGTGAACTTGATCAAAAACCTGTGCAAAAATCTGACCAAATATCTGAGCAAAAGTCTGAGCAAAAACCTGAACAAAAACCTGGGCAAGGTAAGAGGATTAAGAAGGGAACCCGTCGAGTGATAACTAGAGTGCCAAGCGGTATTAAATTCGGAATTGTGGAAACTGATTCTGGTCAATTATCACAGTTCACAAATTCCTTTGATGCTGGTGTCGGCGCAGCACAAAATATCAAGAAAGTGGGTGGTAATAAAGCCTTGCAAGAATTTGCCAAAGGTGTTGCTAGTGTGGCCGCAAGTAGCCATGGTAAACTAACTTTTTTCAAAAAGATGAAATTTATCTACAAAATTAATCTTATTATTATCTTGTTTATTCTAAAAGATGATGAAATTAAGAGCTTTTCGAGTTTGCGAAACCAAGTAGATTATTATGATCAAGATGATAGACAGAATCAACTGGATCAGTTTCTTTATAGAAAGAACGGAAGAGATGGTGGATATATGGAATAAGCAAAGATATTGGAGACGCTAATAATTATCTCGCAAAAATTTATAAAAAATAACCTTATTAAAAAATGTTATCATTTATGTCTAGTAATAATTTATAATCTAGTAACCTTAATGATAAATTTTAATAATTTGAAATTATTTACTTAAATAGTAAACAAAGTCACGAAAATTGCATAAACTTTTCGATTAGATAATTGATTTGAACACGAATTACAAACATATGTGCTAGTTCACATGCAAATCAGATAAATTATCAGCATCGAATAAAAGGGAATATTTTATGTAATGTAGAGTTGATTCTGAATAAATTGGTGAATAATTCAAGTTTTCTTAAAATGCCGTTTTATGCCTTAGCTCTGCTGACATTGTCATGTTATCTAGGTGAGTTGAATTTAATTTGTTAAGTAATTCTATTAAATTTCAAAATGTATTCTAGGTCAAGCTTATGGTGGAACTGCTGAGATTGTGGCCGCTGCCCGCTCGCAGATAGGCGTTCCTTATTCTTGGGGTGGCGGAGGTTGGCAGGGTAAATCGTTGGGTATTAAAGAGGGCGATGAAGACGGCAGTCACCAGGTTGGTTTTGACTGTTCAGGACTGGCACAGTATGCCGTTTACAAGGGAACGGGCAAAATTATCGAACGAAACTCTTATGATCAGTACGAGGATAAAAAGTGTGGTCACGTACCTTACATTGAGCACCAGCCAGGTGATCTTGTCTTCTTCAATGACTCACCCACTCACAAAATTCACCATGTTGCCGTTATATCCGGTCCAAATATGATGATTCATGCGCCACATACAGGCGATCATGTGCGAGAGGCAATGGTCTATACTAAAGGACGGGTGGAATTTGTGCAAAGATGTATATGAGAGAAACTGTCAAAATAAACTAGCACATTTGTCAAACCAAAAAAAGTAAGGCACCGAATAAGCTGTTAATTAACAGCCTTTCAAATAATTTTTTAAAAACAATAAATTATTTTATTGACAAAACCTAAACATTTGAGCGACACATTTAATTGATCATGCTTCAATGTCAAAACTACTCATACAAAAACTTGTCTTTCGCTTGAGTCAAGTCTTGTAAGGGACAGACTTCTGGGTATGTCATAAATACTGTACTTTCGCTCAAAATTTCTCCGATCCAATGAACCAGTTTTCAGCATTTGTCGTATTTTTTCTTTTAAAATTAAAAAGGTTATATTATAAATTAGCTATGATGAATTAATTATTTTCCACACTTTTATACATGGTGAGTGTAAAATGTTTTTATTAAAAAAAGAGATAGTATACCTGTCTTTTCCCTAAACTTTTGTGTGTCAGGTATCATGTAGTAGTCTTGGTCATTTAGATAAATTTTCCTTGATGGTGATTCTGGATCCTTATTATTTTTTCTGGCCTTCAATGGAATGTCGGGAACGACCTCATCAAAAAAGATTGTGCTCAACGAACTGAGACGGGACTCACTATTCCTTTCTCTGGTGTCTATACTTTCATTGGAATGATTGTAGGGATCTTTTGTCATATTCTTTAAGCACTTTATATTCTGAGTTCCCAAATGTTTGTTACCGCAAATCAGCGATATTTCCAGAATTTCATTGTAGGATATCATAAATTCTGGACATTTTAAGACTAATTATTAACCTTTCACATTCATAGTAGATGTACCTGGTAGCGTAAAATACAAAGTGTATGGATTCTTCCAGTGAACAATCAGAATATCATTACTGACTCCGACTGATATGTGTATCCGTTGTGTTTCACTAATCGCCGAGTCCAACAAGATGTAGACCTTTTGATTAGCCTGATCAATTAATTTAAATGATGGATTGCTGAATAATTTATTCAATTAAGGATTGGATCTTTAAAATGTAAACTCATACTCTAGCTAAAATATTTTCTGTATATCATTAGTTTAAGAGACTTGAATTCAAAAGAAACTTCTGTTTAAGAAGCAGATAATACTCGCTGACGTTAATTTAGGCATGGGCAAGGTCTAGAGCCTATATTTCAGGAAATCTCCCTGCTCATGCCTGCGCTAATCTAATGTTGAGTTAACCGAATTTAAGTGAAACTCTGATATAAGAGTTTCCAACAAATTCTTTTAAGCAGATAATAGAGTGTATTAGAAATGAAAATTGAATGTAAACTTACTTGATAAACGCTTTCTACTGATAGCTCAAACTGTGGTGTATTTGAGAACCTGTTTCTCTTTTTTATGAAAATCCTATTATATTCATTCAAATTGAGAATATTCTGGAGCAGTTTGATTGTATTCACGACAAACTGTTTGACGTGTGTCTGAGTGGCCACAACACGCTTACATTCCCGGTACCCGTAAAGTAGGGAGCGGTGGATAGCAGTCAGGTCAGATTCACGGCACCCGAAGAACATTAGTATAGTCTTTCGGGGATTTAATAGTCGCGCCAAATGGTAGACATTTTGGGACAGAATTGTAATTGTGTTCAGAAATTCTTTGCTTAATATCATAATAACTGCATTCGACTTAAGTATATCTTCGCAGAGATTGCCAAGGTCACATTCAATGTCCTCAATGCGTTTGTGAAATATGGAGAGCGGGTATTCAATTATTTGGGCCATTTCTTCGCTCAGATAATTATCCATTTCCTGGCCGTCGATGGCATACAAGATGATGATCTGTGGAGACAACATCCCACTCAATAATAACAATTGATTTATTAGAAATTATATGTCTTTATGTGCACTTTTTTCTGCTAGACCAAATTGTGCAAAGTCTCTTTCAAAGAATGAGCATTTTATTAGACTAGTATTTTTTAATATATAATAGTGTTTTGATAAAGGTGAATAAACAAATCAAGCTGTATACATTGAAATATGGGTAAATTGTATTAATTGCGTTACTATTTTTCAACTAGTCCTGAGCAAATATTGACTATTCAAATTTTTATATATAAAGCCTGAGATCATCATCATATTTGTTCATACATTTGAATAATTTATTTAGAATAATTAATCTTTTACCTAAACTGATAATTTTCTTGATAATATTCCGGATATTAAAGGCGTTAATCATGGTTATTCTATTGCTTAACACAATCCATGCTATCAAAGATGACATCTCTTAATGATATATATGTTAAATAAATTCAATAGAATTGAATTACAAAAGCTTTTACTAATTAAATGTTAATAACTATGGTGAACTAAGTAGCTCACTTTGAGATTAACATTGAATATTTTGTTGAGAAACCATGATATAACCTTACAAGCTCATTTATTGTAATTTTCAAAATGATAATTAAAAATTTAACAGAGGAGATTAGTTTTTAGATTCAAACGCCAACATTCATATGGTTTTCTTGATATTCAATTGTCTTTTCACTTGATCACTTTACTAAACTAAACTACAGTGATGGTGAAGCCTGCCCCAGGTGAGGGTCTTTTCAAAAACCTATCTTGGAATAAAAATAAATATTTTTTAATTCGGTGAAAAAAAATTAAAAATTTCAAAATTAATTCAAATTTTTCTCAGAAAGAATTCTTGTTTCTCGGTAATAGAATTTTAGTATAACTGAAGTGACATTTGACCTTTCAAATTTGAACTTTATTTGATTATTTAATTATGAAATCAAATGAAATTAAGATATGAACAAGTAAAAGTTCAGTCTGACTTGGATTTCATAATGATCTTCTATAAATTAGTGACAAATACCTAATTGAGGAAATACGTAGTGAACCGCTTATGATATGCACCTTTTGCTCGCTAATGATCTTTCACATTAGAAATACATTATGAGAATAAACACAACATTATTTATCAGTCGATTAGTTTGTAAACTAAAAGATTTTATGCAAAAAAAGGTTATTGTTTTTTGATACAAACTTTTCTCTCACATAATCAGAAAAAAAGGTTTTATAATTATTTAATTAACACTCAATTTGTTTAATGGTTTTACTAGAAATAGAGCATTTGTTTACACAAATCGATGCCAGAAAAGGTCATTAATAATGTACTCGATTATGATTTTCGATATTAGTTCTATGACTGAATTAATTCATTAATGGTTAAGGCGTTTGCCTTTTCTCAGGCGAACAGAATATTCTGTATATTAATGATTAGATTCCGATATGAATTATGGACTACACAAAAAAGTAGGGGATATTTGTGCGAAACCTGTAATTGAAATAACATTACATCTCATAAAATTATGAAAAATGTTTTTCAACGTCAATTCCTTGCCTTTTGCTTCGTATGAATTTAATCGAAAGAATTCCCAAGAACAATAAATATAGTTTTTATAAAATATTTCAACAAAAAAACATTCACTGATTTATGTCATAATATTTATAATAACCATATTTTTAAGACAATAACTGAGTATCGGATTACATAATTTTACCCATGACTAACCCCTATCTCCATTTACTGGCATCAGTTGTTTTATAATATTTGTTGAAGTTTTGAAAATAAATGTGAAGGTATGATTAATTTGGAGAAAGAACAAAACACCAAAGAACGAACCAACCGTAAACTTTTGTTAATTTTTAAAATTAATATGGTGCATTAAAATTTAACTAATACTTGTATTTATGTTTTTAGAAATTCTTCTTGTTTTAACCTTGGGTTAACAATATACCTTAAAAATTAAGAAATTCGAACTTAAATAACTTGATAATGATAAAAGTTATTTAAATAAAACTAAAGAATATTATAAAGGGCAAAGAGATCTAGAACTCATAATCTTATATTTTTAAAAAGTATTTGAATTTTGTTGAAATAAATAAATTTATGTTGATGAAAAATGACAATCTTGGTTACAAAATTTTAATTAGATAACATCATTTCTTTACAAAATCTGGGAATATAAGTTCTAGACCTAATACCATGTATTATCATGTACAATTTATTTTTATTTTTATTTAAATAACTTTTATACTTATCAAGATTTTTAAATTCGAATTTTATAATTTTCAATGTATTTTGGTATCCCAAGGTCAAACCAAGCAAAATTTTCAAAAATATAAAAACATCTATTGGTTTAATTTTATTATACTTTCTTTTTTCAATAAAGTTCTAATTAAAAAATTGAAATAGGGTTTAACGGCTGGTTTGGTTGGAGGTTGGTCTTTTGTTCTTAGCCCGAATAATATCAACTTATAAAGAAATGTTATATTCGTTTTATAGCATTCTGTTATAGCTTGTTTTAAGATATTGCACAGAATGAGTTTTGCAATTTTGATCAAGGAGATAATACGGCTTTTAGATAGAAAATAGCAGGAAAACTGAGAGTTAAATCACCGAAAAATTTTATGATAATTTTGTTGATAAAAATTTGTTTTTAGACTTAAAATAAATTAAATTTTTTTTCAGTGGAAAAAACTTTTCACTCAAAAGTATAGATCAATTGATAGCACGGAATATTCAATGAGAAAAAGCGATCTCAGTTTTAATAGGGATTGTGTGTGCAATGAATATTCCGTGAATAGCTTGAATGGCACCGGCAATAAATAGGTTGTGTGGAAGCTCCAGTGAAAAAACATTAAGTGCAAAGACAAACATCTTGTGTACAAATCGGGTCTGTTTTTACATCAGTCTAAGCGCTAATCAATCTTTTGATATACCATTCAATTGGAAAAACCTTTTAAGATTCAATGATAGATGAGTGGAGAACAGGGATGCAAATGGACCTATAAGGCAGTTGGCTTAGAACATCATCATCACTATGGACTAGGTATTCAAATGGCTACCAAATAACTTTAAAATCATTGAAGCGTCTGGACCGTTTTGAAAATGTTTGAAAAATTGACAAAATTGCAGTAGTTTAAATAGTAACTGGTGGAAAAGGTCTTTATCATCTTTTTTGCGCCTCCCTGAGTTTTGATGCTTCAAATCAAAGCACCTGTTCCATAATTTTTTGTCCAAAATACTCTAGTCAATTTTATCAAATGAATTGACAATAAGTACTTCTTGGATGGATTATCTTTAGATCAGGAGATAAATGAAGAAGATTGTGTTTCGAAGATTAACAAGAAAAAATAACTTTTAGACAAGCATGATAAAAAATGCATTAAAATAATCATTGATTAATTCAGTTAGAGTTATCTTGTCTTTTCAAAAGCTGAGAGTGAGGCAAAGAGATTTAAACATATTCAATTAAATTTTGAGTTAATTTTTCAAAATAATAATTAAAAATTTAACAGGAGAGATTAGTTTTAGGTTGAAAAGCTTGAATAGCACCGGCAGTGGCACCGGCAATTCATGTGGCTTTCCTGACATTCAATTGTCACAGCATTTGATTATCAAAGTCACGATTCACATGTTTATTAAAATTTAATATCAAATAACGCAATACAGTGGTGGTGAAGGGGATTAACCCCGGATGGGTTTTTGAAAACCTATCTTGAAATAAAAATATTGTCCTTTTAAATTCGGTGAAAAAAAATTTAAAATTCAGTGAAAAAAAATTAAAATTCAAAAATGAACTCAAACTTTTTTCAGTTTGAATTCTAGTTTCTCTTATCTCGGTATTATAATTTTATTATAACTGAAGTAACCTTTCATATTTGAGCTTTATTCGATTATTTAGTGATGAAATAAAATAAAATGAAGATATGAGCATGCAAAAGTCCAGTCTCACTTGGATTTCATAATGAAACGGATTTCATATGATTTTAATTTTTGAAATAATTAGCGAATTGATAGGTGAGTGCAGATATCTATGGAAACTAAAAAGGGTTCAAAGGTTTTGTTTAGCACTCGATAATGCGGTCGCTAATTGTCATAACAATTGCTTATCACACGGTTCTCTCATTACCGCTCAATCACAAGGCTGTCCACTTTATGTAAGTGCCAGGACACTTCTAAATATATTTTGATCGTGTTCAAATTATGCTCTAAAATTTAAGATAATTTAGTATAGAAATATAATTGAACATTCTGGCTAGGTGGCTTTCTTCGCCAAAAATGACAGGTTTAAGCCTTGATCTACATTTATAATGTTGTGATAACCGGATCCTTGTTCTAACAAAGATTTGGCCATCCCTGACACATCCCTGGCACAGGCCTGGACTTTGCAACCGTTCAGAGTGCAATCACAGCATTTAATTATCGAAAATATTTATATAAATATATTTTTGAAACGAAAAAGTTTTGGTTCTTTGAATTGGATTTTCAACAAATCTCTTACTTTTGTGAAAATTGAGTCGAAGTTTGTTTGAAATTTATTTGAATTAAATAATTGAAAAAAATTAATTAAAATTCTGTAAAATAACATTCACTTTAATTATGAATATTTCAAATGTGAATCATATGAAAGTTAACTCTTTTAAAATATTCAAATATACCAGTATCCTGATCCTTTTTGTCGCAATTTATTTGGCACCGGTTGGAGATTATCTTATATCTGGCCTTAAATATCTGCCTGGCTACTACCATGACCCAGATACAACCAGAAATACAGTAAGTTTTCAACTTTTATTTTAATCAAAACCATTGTTTTGATATCAAAATTAACTGCAATTCATAGCATTTAGACTGAACTATATATTATTTAATAGAATAAGCCAAGGTACATTAGTTTGACAAGTATTCAACAGATTGAAAATTAAATAAGAACACCTGGGTTAAATGAATATAATATTATTAGACATTACATTTTCTTTTTAAAAATTGTCATGATTAGACCTAGCTGATTTTATATTTTAAAACATTTCTAAAATCATGAAAGATTTCGGTAAGAAAAATACCAGCAAACAAATGTTTTGTACAGTGATAAAGTAGCATGTGCAAAGTTCAGTAGACTTTCATTGAGTAATCAGCTGATGAATAGACAAATATTTTCAATAAATAATCTTTGAAGAAAAAACTCTTAAAAATAGTCTCTAAGTAAAGATTAGGTTTAATGATCGATTTGTATCCAGGTACAAATTATAGAATCTCGTGGATTTCAATCGGAAACACATTATATAACAACAGAGGACGGCTATATTCTGACAGTCCTGCGGATAGTCAACCCATACACCAAGAATCGCAATGATTTGAAGCCAGTTCTCCTGCAGCACGGATTCCAGAGCTCGTCTAAGGGTTGGGTCATAAACTCAAAGGGAAAACTGTCGTCAGATGGTCAATATAGTGAGCCGGGTAGGGAAGGACAAGTGGGAAACGCTTTGGGCTTTGTTTTGGCCGCCAGTGGTTATGACGTTTGGTTGGCGAATATGAGAGGAAATGTCTATTCTTTGAATCACACGAAGTACTCGTCTAAAGGTTTGTCCACAAAATAACATACTTTTAGTGGACTTCTAAATGATTTGTTGGCAAAGAAGTAATAGATTTAGTGTTTTGTGTGAAGGTTTTACTACAAATTCTTGAATGAGTCAACGATTTGTCTGTATATCATCCCAGATATGAATGTCAAGTGTGGCCAAAGTCTAATCACTCACAAAGTTATTGTTAATCAAACAATTAATGCCTACTTTGCAATGTTATACCACTACCTTGCTTGTCTTCTGATTAGATAAGACAGGGTTGACTCATTTTCTAACTCCAGTAAGTCTGTCCATTGATCAGAAGTTATCTTGCATTTAAAAATTAGATCAATGAAACTATAATTAGATTTTAGAACAACAGATAAGAAATAACAGGATCCTTTTAGGTGATAAATAAGAGGCCAGGCTTCAATTAATGTCAATTTCTATTAGATACAACAAGCAACTTTACAAACTTTAATATTTTAATGAATTTTGAATTTTTTTAGACACCGAGTACTGGAAATTTTCAGTCGACGAAATCATTGAGTATGACTTGCCATCAATTATCAAGCACATTTTGGGGAAAACATCAAAAAGTATATTTTTAATTGCAACACAAAATTTAAGCTTGTTGAATAACTTTTAATTTTAATCTTGATGCTAAGAAAGCATAGGTTATATCGGTCATAGCAAGGGAACAATTATGATGTTTGGACTGTTGTCATCTAAACTGGAATACAATGATATAATCAAACCCTTCATAGCCTTATCGCCCGTTTCATTCTTAGGCCATTCGACGACGCCTTTGAATTTTATGACACATTTTGAGCCACTTTACAGGTAATACACTTTCTGTTTGTCATTCCATAGGAGGAAAACTAATTCCTAGAATTACTTCATAGATCATATCCAACATCACTCTTGCATTTGGGAAAAACACAGGAATTCTACTCACAATTATGTGAAAACCGATATATGCAGAGGTTTTGCCAGAAGATATTTTACCTATTCTTTGGATTCGGTGAACAACATTTTGACTTGGTAAGCCTCATCACATTCTAGAACATTTTATTATTATATTATTGTGTTATTTATAAAATTATTTTCTTAAAATAGTCGAGGGTAGGCGGATTCCTATCGACAGTACCTTCAGGGTCATCCACATGGGCCGGCACTCATTTACTGCAAAAGATGATAACTAAAAGACCAACCAAGTTCAATTTGGGCGAGGAGGGCAATATTGAGCGCTATGGACAGCCGACTCCACCCGAGTATGACTTGAGTGTAATTAATTCGACAAATATAGCGCTGATATATGCGGCCAATGATTGGCTCAACGATCCCAAAGACATCGCTATTCTGAAGAAAACATTAAAAGGTAATCAAAAACAACCTTTTTTCCCAAGATTTCTAATAATTTTTAAATGAACAGTGAAATTATTGGACGACTACTTAGTGCCCGACCAGACCTGGAATCACATGGAACTGATGTGGGCTAAAGATGTCGGCAAATATGTCAATACAAAGATTCTGGAGATTTTGAAAAAGAGCAATTGAAAATATAAAAACCCTGGTCATTATTCGATTAATTATTTTTATTATTATTATTACTATTATTGTTGTTTTAGTCAAATGCAATGCAATGTTTTATATTCAATGCAAATTCAAATAAAAATACTCGAATAAATTGACCTGGATTTTCTTGAATTAAACCGAGGAATATTTTGATATTTGGTTAAATCTGTAATATAATTGAAATAAGGTCATACGCTTTTCATTAACGGACCTAGTTGTCATACTATTGCGGTGAATCGGAATATATTTCAAACTACAGTCAAATCTCTTTATTACTCTTGTCTATAATAGTGGTTCCCTCTTTGTTATGCCTCAATTATTAAAACTATTGTAGTACATTTCAGTGCATTTTAAATTTCGAAATTATTCACCAACTCGACCTAGGGACAGTAACAAGCTTTGACTAGAATTGAAAATGTAATATTTTACTTCCAAGAAATCCATTTACTAAAATGTTCTTGAAAATAAGATAATAAAAAAGTGACAAAATTGTATGGAAACAAGGGTTTGCCTCAAACCTAATCCCCACTACATTTACACAATGTTTAGCGTAAAGTCTTCTATTAGATTAGGAATTAGTTTTACTTTCGTTAGGCTTTAGGTCAAAATTGTCCGTTGAATTACAATTTACTGAACAGTTTTGGCCAAAATATTCAAATTATTCAATAGTACAGAAAGAGTGACCAAAAGTGTGATTAAAGAGTATTTTAATTCTATTTTGTGACCGCTCAGAAATTGTCAGGTTTAAACCAAAACAACTCTGGTAGGTTATAGTCGTGGAAGAGTGCTGGAACAG
>JAQIWP010000508.1:0-24424 GCA_034695525.1 Euzetes globulus
AATAATAAAATATCGGATCAAATCATTTAATAATAAAAGCAAACATTTATTTATGTATTTCAACAATTGGTTGAATCCCAAAGTCAGCTGTTCTTAAGAAGAAGAATATTTATTAAATTAAGTGATTGTATTGTTAATTGTCGACAATTATGCCTAACATTAGGGGAAGATTTAATGAACTAATTGGCAGACAATTGAGTCAATTCTCAAATTGTAATAACAATTCAAAACGCAATTCGCTTTTGGATCCAAAGGACATGAAAACAACAAACGGTTCTTTCATTAACAGATACCTTAATGGGTGAGTCCTGTCTCTTGTCTTTCATCTGATCTGATCTCTTGTCAGATATGTTAGAAATAGGAGTTTTATAATTGGATTAATTGGTTGTGATTTGAATTGAATGCCATTTTGTTTTGATTGAAATCAAAATGCATTGAAATGTCTATTGATTTGAAGTGAAATTCAAAACTATTTCGCAGTTTTTTATTCTCTGAGAATAACAATGAAGTCATTAAAGAAAAGAGTTTTAAATTCAAAGTAAAACTTGTTTTCTCCTTTTTATACGTCAGTCAGTCATCACTTGAAAGTGTAATCAATTGGTATTATCTCTGAATGGTTCGCCATTCGGTCCACCGATCAGAACATTCAAAGAAGGCATAAAAAGCAAATCTAAATTCAAGACTTGTTTTGGAATTATTTTTTGGGATTTTTGTCGATTGGTTTCTCCGACCGATAACTGAATCCATTTCCATATATCTTGCTTTGAATTTTATTCGCTTTAATTTCAAATAAGGACTTAATCTTAAAAACTGTTGCTTAAGTCTTAGCCATAAAATTATTTTTTTAGTTCATTTCGACACTTAATTCACTTGGTCTTAGACTTTATACAGGAGTTTGTTGCGAGATAATTATTCTGATGAATGCATTATTGAAATTGAGTACTTCATCATTGAGTCAGTCATTATCTGGAAAATAGTTAATCAGAAAACATAAATTTTTTCGCTGTAAAAGTCGACACAATTTCATAAATAATGAAATATTTCTCTGAAGTAGAAAATAGTTTCAGTTATACTCTGTTTGCTATAAAACCGATGATTTGAATCTCAGGTTTTAAAGTCTATAAAAAATTAATTTTCAAACCAAATAATAACAGTTTGTTTGCATATCATGTCATAAATTAAACGAAAAATTCAATTAAATCACTGAGTCGTTGAATTTTATTTCAATTTAAAATATTTTATTAAAATGTATTAAATTTTGTTTCATTAATTTGAATGGGATAGAAAACTAAATAAAAGTCATCCGGATATTCTGAGCGGCAAAACTTGTTACGATTTGCCGCTCAAAGAGATCAATAAGCTATCGAACAAAGTGGTGTCTGCCTCGACTGGCCCTGGCGATGGTCTCACTCATGTTAACCGACGCTCAAAGCCGTTTGATTTGGCTGACGCCGACGTCGACTTCATAGACGAGGACTATAATGAGTCGAATAATAGCCTACCATTTCTCAAGAATGAAAACATTAGCGGAATAATCAGTAAAAGCAATGAAAATAACGATAAAAACACAAACAATAATAATATTGAAAGAAGTGATGAGAAATGGGAACAAAACCAATCGATAATTAGTTCAGAGAACGAGAACTTACATAAGAGCGCAACACTTGCTTTGGGCGAAGAGATCGCAGGCATCAGTTGTTGGGATTCGGCCACAGACAATGCCTATGGGATTGCCACCACACTTTACGAATGCCATCCCTCTACCAAAGAAAAAGCCGGTCTGTTATCCATCACATGAATGTTTTATCTATTTATTTGTGTTAATGTGTTTTTCAGACCAAGTCTTTAGCCTTAATTTCTTTATTTATTGCCTTAATTTCGGATTTCATTACTTATTTTGTGATCAAAACTTATTATTACATCAAAGCTAAAGATTAAATTATGTTCTAATAATACTTTGTCTATAATGAAGGGGAACCGATCGCTGACTCTTTTGGTCTGTGTGTTCGTGAGAACAGTGCAGTCCTGGCGTTGGCCGACGGCGTCAATTGGGGTGAAAAGTCTTGTTTGGCCGCTCGTTGTGCTGTTCACGGATGTGTCGATTACTTAAACAAAGCTCTCTATTCGGAGGGATCGCGAATAGAGAACACAATGGTCTGACTCAACAAACATTGTTTCTAATTATCGATTGTTTGTCTTAACTGGTCTTCCTGTTTGTTTAGGACATATTCGTAGCACTTCTTCGTTCATTCAATGCGGCACATAATCTAATTCTGCAGGAAAATGGATTACTAACAACTCTATGCGCCGGTACTTATTGTTTACTTTTATTCATCTGTCGAGTTGTCAACTCATTTAACTAATGATTGAATGTTTGTCCTGTCAGCGGTTGTGTGTCAGTTGAAGAACTCCGATCGATTTATTGTGTGCACCTGCAATGTCGGCGACTCTCTCGCCTATGTTTACAGTGAAAAATATGGCGTTCGAGAGATAACTCAGGGTTTGTCTCATTTCTTGCAATTTATCCCAAAATGGATTCAGTAATGGCTTTAATGGATTGAACGGATTTAGGATCACATGACATATATTCAATGCGAGATATGAGGGATGCTTTGGGCGCTTTGGGACCCGTGGATGGCACTAATCCAGAACTGAATAACTTAACGGTTGCCATGACTATTGTCGATAAGGGGGACATTGTCTTTCTGACCAGTGATGGCATCACTGATAACTTCGATCCGGTTGTCGGAAAATTTGCGATTCCCAAAAAAGAAAAGCCATATTTGTCCAAAACTAAAGGAGCGTCTACTGAGAGCTCCAACGAAGGTCAGTCCCTTTTGTGCCAATGATTTATAAATTATAAGTTTTAACAAAGAAAACCTGTCCAACAACTCCTCCACTCATCACTCAATGTTATTTGTATTTGATATCTAATATTACGTTCTGTCCAAACAGTGCGCAAAAGTCGTCTAAAGCGGTCCAATAGTAATCCTGATCGCGAGACAGCCCATAGACCGGCACCCATTCCTGACCTACCGATAGTAGCGGCTCATCAAAGACATGAATTAACTTTGCTTCGAATGGAAGATCTGTTGGCAAATGGCGTCAATGAGAACGACAAACGTTGCACTTCTGCCAAAAGACTCTGTCAACTGATGACAGAGTTCTCGATGAAACTGACGACCGCTAAGAGAAGAATATTAGAGGACCCGGACTTGTATGACAATGAAGACACTTCTTTCGGCCAATATGAACAAAGGCAAAGGAGGCGTCGAGTGGGCGACAAATTAGCCATGGTGCCAGGAAAGTTAGACCACGCGTCCATTGTCGCATACAAGGTGACCTTTTATGGCCCATATAAAGACCAGGTGTTTGATCCAAACTCGAAGAGTGAGGACCGTTATAACTTACGGGCGAAGGCAACTCTGGCCCGATTCGAGTCTCAGGAGGACTGCAGTGATTTGAGTGAATCCACAATTTAATCACTCAATTAATAGATAATTTTAATGAATTAGTTTCGGTGTTTTCCAATTTTCGATTTGAAATTCATATTTTCATCGGTGTTTTGAATGTACTCTCCTTTGAAACACAGATACGATTTATTCACGTTTTGCGAGCCTTTAATTATTATAATTTCCCGTATATTCTGAACGAAAGGCAGAGTTATCTGCGCCCGAAATCCTTGACATTATTGACTTTTTATTTAAACTAATAGTCAAAACGTGTTTTTTCGCATTTAAACCCAAATAACCTTTGATTCAAATTAACTCAAAGTTAACCGCAAAAGTATATTTGTATAGCTTTTCCAAAATCAAATGATTTTAGTTTAAAAGCAATGCTATCATTTGAGAATTGGAGGACTCTATTACACAATAAGAAGCCTCCCTTCATAATTGCCAGTATACCTGCCTTAATAAGTTTAGAATTGTTTTTGATTTTGTAATTCAATTGTTTCTAATGTTTTAAAATGTTTAAGAATTAGTTTCGCACGAATTCTATTTCTGTTCACTTTATTTACTTATTTTTCAAATGTTAACACTTTTTTAGATTTCATTTATTTATTTGAAAGCATTTCTTTCATCTCTTTTTCCTTAACATAAACTCACTTTCAATGAAATCCTTCTTTATATCAGATTTTATTTACTCTAAAGGTTTTCGATATATCTTTATATTTACCCCAAAAGATCATTTTCTGGAGATTATTATCTGAAGTCACGAAATGTAGAGTAAATCCCTTTAAAGCAGGTGTCCATTGATTTTTTCCCCTCAAACCTATTTCCCATAGAATTAGTTTTGAATCAATGAAATGTTCATTGAAACTGAAAAATACATTCCATAATGAAGTGATTCATATGAATTGATTAAATAATAGCTTTCACTTAAGTATATTATCCGAAGGCCAGACCCGTTATTGAAGGCCTTAGTAATTGTCTTCTCAGCACAAATATTGTGTGAATCCATTAAATCCCAGTTCTTAAGTCATCTTTTAGTCAAAGTTTGAGGAAACAGATTGAATATAAGTTCGTGTGAAAGGAAAGCATTCATTCTAAACATTCATTACTTTTGTCACACAATTAAAATAATCTTGAGTTTAGATCTAAACAAAATTGTCGATATTTTTCTGTTACAATCATATTTGATTGATTCGACAAATACATGGAATATTTTTCGTTTCTTTTTCCATACAAGTAATACATATAATAAGCGCTTCATTTGTCTAATTGAGTGCTCGTTATTTGTATTCCATGACGAGCTGCGGGCGAACCGGTAGTTGTGTAACCCTTTTTTGGCTAATCTTTAAAGTCACGCCAATTAGTTATCAAAACATTGTTTTGTTTGAATCCAATTAAACAAAAACCAGTGATTACTGAAACTATTTTTGAGGCCAAACAGAATGATTATATCAGATATATGTGAGGACAGAGTTATTTGCATTTCGCAAAACCATTAATTAATTAAAGTATTGAATGGAAGGGTTAGTTGGAGAGATATTCCGGACCTTTTGTTAATTAGCCTATTGTTGACTATCAATGGTTGAAGAGTTTAGGAAAATATGTTTTCCACATAAACCTTAAAATGACTGTACTTTTGAAAGGAGACAAATAAGAGAGAAATTGTGATATAATTAGGTTTTGATTTAATCTAAATTTGCTTTTTATTCTGACGGCAGTTATTCTGAACATACAAACAATTAATTGAATCAAATTAATGTTAACAAAAGGAAAATTAATGATCTTTCAAATGCCAAATACTAATTAAAAGCTGCCATTTTTGGACTAATTATTATATTAACGATAATTTAGATGTAAATTGATTTTCATTCACATTTGACTTAATGTTTGTAAAGTATTTGATTCAAAGGCTAAATCTTTTAAATGTTTTGCTCAAATTATTTTGTATTCATCATTCTTTTATTGCATTTTTAAAGTATTCAATTGCAAAACATATGTAAAAAATTATTCAATTCCTCTTTATATAATCAAAAAGACAAAAAACAATCGAAGCTAAAAAATGTCGACTTCTAGTCATAAAGTATTTAATCACTTCTTCGAAATAATGACAAAACAATTTGTTTATTCATTACTATCGCTTAAATTGCATTTAAAAAAAGTATTTGTTTTGACAGTAATTTCTTAAAAGCTTTTTGTATTTTATTTTATGAAACAATCAAATAAAATGAGCAAAATTTAAAGTAATTGTAAGAAACGGTTACTTATTTTATTCACAAAACTATTCAGGAATTGGCACTGCATTTATCGCACAGCATAACATGTAGCAACAAGAAGAAATCAGTACTAGTTTGACTCATCTTATTTCAGTGATCAAGGGATGATCAACAAAAGATGCCTGAACATGTTGAAAAATGCTGACTGACTTTAGGGCCCAATCCTTCGAAATACAATCCATCCTCGAAATAACGGAAACTCGATTTTAACGGAAACTCGATTTAACGGACAGATTTTCGCTGCACCGGCAGCTCTTATTGCACTCTAAGAGAGCACTATTTAACGGAAACTCGATATAACGGACAAAAATTTGCTGCACCGCTGATTCCGTTATTTCGAGGATGGATTGCATATAGTTTGGTGAGAAGCTTCGCATTATAAATTAAAGTTTTTGATCATTGGTAGCCATCGGACGATGTAGTGCGACTACAGTAGTGCGTACACCAAAACCGCCAAAAGGTCTATTTTTCAGTAATATCTCACCCGAGTTCTGAAAAAAATATTAAAAGACAAATGCAGGAAATCTATTTTTCATGAAAATTTACCTCAACGACCCATTTTCCCGATTGTCGTTATTTTGTCCGCAATCTTCTGTAACCTTGCAAGTTAAACTACATTAAAACTGAATTTAAATTAATCAATATTAAAGTTATCTTAATTTAACCGAATTAGAGGTAAAACCAGTGGTTGCTAAGGCCCGAGACCTAAAGGAGGGTATAAGGTTAAAGTTTTTTTTCAAGATGGCGGACCGAAATACCCCCTAAAGAGGCCATTTTGTTCCTTATTCCTGTCTAAATGCAGTTAAATTAGGAAAATTTTAACTTAAATTGCCTGAAGTTCAGCTTAAATACACAAAATTACCCAAAATGAGGGAAAATCGGAAAAATGTCCGCCGAATTATTATAGAGCGAAGTCTGTTTCTCTGCGTTTTTTCTTTATAATTTTTCTCAAACTTTAGGAGTTGGGTATTTTGGTAAATTCTCGACCAGAAAGGGGCCAACGGACGGGAGATTTTGAGATTTGTCCCCAACCCTTAGCAGACAACCCAGGAAACGAAGCCGGCAAATTATTTTTGAAAAATTTAGGAAATTTTGGTAAAAAGTATAAAATTTTTGGTAATTGCGGCTAAAATTCAGATATTTTTGCAAATGGCGACCGAAAAACCGCCATTTTTCTATTTATTTTAAGAGATTCAAACTTGCAGTACTATAAATAGTCTAATTATAGCTAAGTTAAGCTAATTTAAGCTTAAAATCGCTGGAAATAAGCTTGTTTTAGAAGAAAATGGCGGTCAGTTTCGGTCGATTTTTGCTTCCGGAAAATGCCTTCCCTAGGCGAAAATTTTTGAGATTTAGCCCTTCCCTATGGCCCCACCCTATGGCCCTAGCCAATGCTCTATATTGTACTTTAGGGTCTTCCAACTTGGCTACCTCTGCGTTTTAGCATGCCTGTTTGCATGACTTTGAAATTAAAATCTTTTCTTAATTAAGTCATTTAATGGCTTAATTGCTAATTAATAGATGAGTGATTAAAAGCGTAGACAACAGTATAATCACCTCAGAGTTCATTACAACTTAAATCCAACTTTTGGTGAATCCAATTAAATGAGTCCATAAATGTTAGGTTAAGTTTTGCTAATCTCCTAAATTTATTCTAATATTATGCCAAATAGTATATAAAAGGAAAGCAAAAAGTGGTTGGAATGAACGTGATTCAAACATGATATTTTTAAATGAAATATTAAAGTTTAAGCCTAAATTGAAGTCGTTTTATAATGAAAATCAGAAAATTATATAAGATTTAAGCTTTTCTGCTTTCATTCAGTGCAATACATAAATAATAGGCTGGCATTGAATTTCAACTGAATGTAATGTTTTGCGTGGGCTGTGAATAAAATTCAGGTCTAGAGCTCTACCATAGTTTCGATCAAAAGCCAGTACTGCAGAAGCAAAACTCTTCCCAAAGAGACGTATGAACGTTGTGTTGGAAGCGTTGAGAGGCGATGCGATGGCGAACGCGTGGGTGGTTTGCCCTTCAATTGAACCGCCGTTCAAACTTGTGCTCTATATGTTTCTCTGTTTTCTCTCTGCTTCACTCAATCAGAAAAGACAATTCTCATTTGATTTGGTGTTTTTAACAAATTGTGTTTGCTCACTAACCCAATTGCACACATATATTAATCTCAATTTTGAATTATAACATGAATTTTGAATTTGCCCATAATTTAGCCCAACATTGAAAAGTTGTTTTGAAAAACAAAAATCTTGAAATAACCAATAAAAATAAAGTCTTTTATCGAGCAAAACAAGTCTGACCTTTAAAGCTGTTGGTATTTAAGTGGCATAACATGAGATAAATAACTGGTCAGCGAACAAATTAAGGACAGCCATCAGATTTAGAAAACAGAACACAGCAAACAGTTGTTGAGCTAATGTATTGAAATTAGAATTCCATGTAAATATGTAGTACAGGGTTAGAGTCAGGTTCGAAATTAATTTCAGTGAAACACCTACGCTTTCATACAATATAGTCATCTTTCAGTGAATTCTAGGAAGAAATCGATTTCAATACAGAAATTTTTACAGCTTTTCAGTTGTCAAACGTCTTGTGATGACATTTGCACTTCTGTTGACTATTTCTCACATATTATGGGTTTCTTACTTCTATTTAAACGACTCTTATTTTGTTTTTCTTTTCTAAACGAATGCATTTCACGTCTAGAATTTCAAATTCAATAACTCTATGGTCGGAGTTTCTAAACATATTTCAAAACAATCATTAATCGAATATAAGTTGAGATCATCAAGATCATTTTATGAGATGACATGTTTTGCCTTTTATTAACAGCTTAAAACAGGACGAAAATTTCAATGTTTGTTTTTAATTTAAAAATGAGCCGAAAGCAATGATGAAGCCACCTTGATCGCTGTTAATTATAAGCTTCACTGTGTATATCATCTATTCAAGACTGAATATGTGAGCACACTTTTGGGAAATTCATTAAAACTCATTCAAATGAAATATGAACTATTTAAATATTTATAATGAAATTTAATCATTTGATCTTGATTAATTTATAAAAATCTAATAAATGTTTGTATTAAAAGATTAAAATATATTTTAATTTAAACTTTTGGAAAATTTACATTTAAATCGATTTATACATTTTCACAACAGATTTCTTTATTGCTTTGAATAATTTTGAACTTTAAAATGAGTAATTAGAGTCCGAAAACTGCAGGATTTTTATGTTAACAAAACGTAAATGAAACTAATCTTCAATTATCTAATCCTTGATTTGGTAAATAAATTAACAGTAATTTGAGTTAACTATAATAAGCCGTGTATTAAGTCGTGTGCATTGGAATAATTGACTTTATAAACTCTACTTGTAGTTTTTGTCAAACACAAATGCCATCTCAACACATGTGTTGGTATCAAAACTAATCGATACCATAAGTCCTGCGATACCAGCCTTACGTCAACCGTTGCGATGCGAGCAGAACATACATTTAGACTTTTGTAATCGCCATTTTTGAAGCTCAAAATGAATGTTCCGACTAATTAACAAATGTAGTGGTCGTTTGGGTAAGTAATCAATTAGTTATTTTATTAAAATGATCAATGAAAGACTTATTCAGTTCTTGTGAATCAACATTTTAATAGAAATCAGTTTACCCCTCAAATGCCACTTTGTTACAATGCTTGTGTTAAACCCAACCCAATGCATATGCTTTATGTGTTCAAGCAATTGGTTAAACAAAAAGAGGTTACATAAGGAATAGGTATATAACTAAGATTATATAAGCATTATCTGTTTTATAAATATAACTTTGAAAAATACGAAATGAAAACACTTTTGATTAGCTGTCAGTCCAATAAATCTGAATACAATTTGACTCTGATGCAAAATGCTATGCCCAGACCTAACATATTGTCTGACATATGGTTTAACAATTCTATTGTTCTTAATATTTGTCACAAAGGTATTGAATAAATCAGAACTACTAAACAAATACAATCTGAAGCTATCCATAATGTGGCGCGTCTTAATGACCCTGAGTGCTTTGATAAGCGTGTCCAGGTCACAATCCTCGGGAAGACTCAACCTTCTAACTGATTCACTACTTCAGCAATTTATGACCCGCTTAGACAACAATCAAAATATTGATGAATTAACTTTTGGATCAGCTCAGGTCAAACACTCAATGGTCGAGACCTATATATTCTGAAACTCAATATTTGTGTCATTCTTTAGAATCAAAATCCGATTCGCGTCGCGAAGTCACCCGACTATGAGATACATCCGTTCAGATTTCAAACCAGAGATGATATTCTTTTGCCCCGAGAACCGTCGCCTCGAAAAGAGTACTTAGAACATTCTTCCCTTTGGGGACACCAGTATATGCAGGGCGGAGCCGGGGAAGGAAGCCAAAGGCTCAAACCTGATGGCAGTGTTAGGAATGTTCAAGTTATCAAAACCGACGCAGTATTACCTGCATATTGCAATCCACCGAATCCCTGTCCAATAGGATATACCGGTAAGTGAAGAGTGAGAAAGACATCAAATTAGATTCAAATACAAAACTTTTTATTCAGCCGAAGACGGATGTATTGAAGAATTTGAAAATACGGCCACATTTAGCAGAGAATACCAGTCCTCTCAGGAATGTATGTGTGATACCGAACATATGTTTGACTGTCCCGGTAATACAGATGAGAATGAGCTAGAGACATTAGCCAGGTCCATTCAGAATGAAGGCCTTATGGACTCGACTTTAGATAAATTAGTAGACAATATGAGAGATGACTCGAGTGAACATAAAGTTGTCGCCAAAAAATTCTTTACAAAACAGGTTTGAATTTTGAAAATTTATGCCTTTTATTCATTCAAATTCATTATTAAGTGAATTGAAGAGTGAATAAACAATTTCGTTTTCAGACTCATAAACAATATTTAAAACAGGTATCGAAGAAAGCCAAAGGTATTGGCGCTAAGGCTAAGCCAATTGTGAGTATTAAGTTAACATTTGTCAACTTATGAAAAATGATTATTTTTAGGACAACTACCCCTTCTTAACCGGTGAAAAACTCCCAGTGGTCGCGAAAAAGTCGCCTCATTTAGCTAAAGGAATCTAATTTGTTATTGACCAGGACTATTTTATTTAACAGTTATAACTTTTATTTATTTATTTGCTTTTCAATTATTTATTTTGACCAAGTTGCAGCTCATTTCAAGTTTCCAATCCAATGTCAATGTAATGATAATGTGATAAAAATTGAATTCTTTGAAGAATAACTTTATTACAGTTATTACAGAGCACTGACTGAATCACTCGTTTCAAAATATCGTTGTTGTGATCATTTTGCTTGTTTTGTCTGTCAGTCTTTATTAGATGTTATTCTGCTTTCTATCGATATATTTGTATTCTTTTGACTAATACATGAAATTATTCAGTAATTAATAGCTTGTACATTTATTCAAAAATTAAATTTAAAACAATTAAAACACTTTGAGCACAAATAATATTAATATTCAGAGATTATATATTGTTGTCAAATAAAATAAGAATTTTATTTAAAAAATGAATCGTGGTAGTGTTTAACAAATTTAGAAACAAAAATAGTAAAGAAAGGTTTAGTTTTAGTTAATTTAAAAGTTCTTATCGAATACAACAAACTAAGAGAGGTATAAATGTTTATCTAAACTATAAATATAATCTTTAAAAAGGTTTAATTATTATAACCGAAAACTCTGTTATAAAGTATTTTCTAATCTAACTATTTGTGAAAAACTTCTTAAACAGGAATATCTGAAACACTAGTGTTTAAAGATCTCTCCGATAAATTAAAATGTGTAACAGAAATGCATTTATATTTCATAAGTATTTTTAAATGAAAAAAAACTGTAAAAATTTTAACAGATGTAGTAAATTATCTTGTAAAAGAATTTTTAGAGTATGGTCAATTATAATGGCTTTAAATGTTGTTTTGAAAATGTATTCAATTGTTTGATATTCTAAAACATTTTTACAATAATTTGATGAATGTATGAAAGAGAGTCTGACTATTGACTGACACAAAGTTCTGAATCGGGTTTGGGATTATCGTGCAATGTTTGTAAATTGCGAACCTATAGTATTATTCTTATTAAATGAATGTATTTTCAATTGAAATAACTCTTTTTTTGTCAAAATATTAATATTTTTCTCTAAATTAACAAATTATATATAAAACAAATTGATTAACCGGTGCTGTTACGCAGCTGGTTAAGGATGAGTCATCTAGTCAGAAATGTAAAAACAAAAACCATGTTGTATTGATCTTCAAGTAAATTATAAATAAATATTGTTTTGAGTATTTTAATCCATAATATCATAATTTAGAATATAAAAAGAAGATTAGATCATTTGGTTCTATTTCCATCTAAATAGTTAATAAATTAATAACTTATTATAATTAACATAATATATGAACAAATAATTAAAATTTATCGAACAAAAAATCCATTCATTTCCATCTGATTTAGTCTTTCCATTAGTCCTGTTCCACATTCTTTCTTTTGAGTAATTCTTTTTCGTACAATACTCTTGAAAATGACACTAAGAATAATAAATAGTTAGTAATTTATTAATATTTAAATCAATTTTAAAATGAGATAGTATCAAAATGCAATTACAGTAATCTAGAGAACCGGGCACTGAATCTTGTCCATTATATGACGGCATTCGCTGAAATATCAAATTTAATTTATTGATTTATTTTATAAACTTTCAAAGCAAGAAAAAATTGAAAGAGACCTGGATACAGTAGTTGGCATTATCTGAACTCAATCGTAGACTCAGGTCCTCAACAGTGATATATGGCTATTAAGACAAATATAAAATTATTTTATTCAAAAATCTATTTGAATAAAAATTAATGGATCAGACCTTATATGAAGACAATATACGGAAGGAATTAATTATATTCTCTAAGTCATTGTCGGACTTTTCTTGAGTTACAAAATGGAGAAAAGCATCAAAAGTTATATAACCCGTGTTATTGGGGTCAACAGCATTGATGATTTGCTGAAAATCGGATCCAAACCCTCCCTGAATATCTTCTGTAAAATTGTAGCCCAGAGACAATAAGCATGACTCGAATTGGTCGGCATTCAGTTTTCCGGTTCGGTCGATATCGAACTGATAGAAAGACACACGGAATCGATTCAACTGTTCGGTTGTTATGCCATTTGAATCTCTGATTCCAATTAGATTCTCGACTTCATCGATATTTGTCTGAACCGAAGACACCAATTGTTTCCAACTGAAGCGTAATGTCTAGAGTAAATTAATTAGGGGGCGAAAGAGTAGTATCAGCCATACTTCCATCGTATAATTAGTGTAAGTGTTCTCCACAATCATTGAGAGCTTTAGTATCTCCTGATGAATCAGTTCTAACTCATCCATATTTGGTTTATAAATTTTGACAGCCATTTGATTTTCACTTAATTTAGATAACTTCTCCTCAAGAGATGCATTCACTTCGATTGCAATGGTGACCACTGAATGTATTTGTCGGTCAATCCACGGACCAACTATGTTAGCCTTTTCAGTAAACAAACGACAGAGACGTTCACTGATTTGATTCCTCAGGTTTTCTGTTTCAAGTATTTGGTCGCGCTTTGGGAGCAATTGTTTTACTTTAAGCCATTTGTTGGAAATGTCCTCAAATCAAAATAGTTTGAAATTAAGGGTCATCAAAAGTTTAATTACTACTCACTTGTGCAGTTAGAGTAGTGTATGGATTTCCTGTTCCGCTGTCTAGTTGATATTGAGTGACAATGGATTCAATCTCCTGAGACAGGGACACGATCGAGAAGTGTTCTCTGTCCGCCTCCAAGAATTTCGATTTGAACTGTTGGCAGGCATTCACTAAATCTTGTATTTCTTTAATGAAGCGCACGATAAACACATCCATCAGGTCTTGTAGAGCACCATCCAGCCAACTATTGAATGGAACAACTCTTCTGGCAAACTGTAAATATAAGACATCTAATCTTTCGAAGACTTTTTCGGTCTCTTTGAGAGCTATATTCCTCTCATTGGTTAAGTTGAGGATTCGATGCCAGTGATAGCATATAGACTGACACCTGGAGGTCACCGGATAGCCCAAAGTAGTCAACTCATGACCGATGGCTGTTATTTGTCGGACTTGTGTCTGTTGCGACGCCACTTCTAACTCGAAGATGTCGTGCTTTTTCTTCAATACTTTCACTTTATTGAGACTACAATTAAGAAAGTCTCGACTCTTAAGTAACTCTTCCTTGTCTTTGACCCATTCTTCCTGCATATCAGCCTTAACACTGAATTTGATGACTAAATGGTTCAACAAATCCATTTTGGTTGTTCCGGATAGCATTCTTTGAAACATCAATGCACTAGATATTATTGATAGAGAATATATAAAATATTTTATTGTCTAAAACTAAACGATTAATTTGTCAGAAATCAATCTTTTGCTCTCCAAGTAAAAATATTTGCAAACTTACCTCGTGTAAAACATATTTGACCATTTATCAACATCATTCAGCATTTCATCAGAAGTTCACAACATTTTGAATCATCCAAATTCAAAATCAAACGATTTTATCATTTGGCTAAACCTTTAAGGAACTTTCCATTTGATTGAATGATTGTTTCTCTGAAACAATAGTTGAATGAACATTAGCTGGATACTTTTTAAAGTACACATTTGTTTTAGATTTCCATTTTAACGTTAATTAAGAGTCATTTGATTGAAAGTCAGGCATAACGTGCTTTTTAGAGGAAGACAGTAATTAACTTTAAAGTTTGATAACTAAGAAAATGGTTCTCAGATTCAGAGAAAATTTTCTTAAGATTGTAAGTATTTTCTGATTTAATTGAATGAATTTTAAAACTTTTTTATTTAGCCTTTAGATATGATATTGATTTTAGTTTTATGTCTATTACCATTTGGTTCAGCGAATCAACTGTCGAATGAAGACTTATTGAATGAGAGGTTGCAATCAGCGGCACTTCATGTCATTTCATTGCATAGCCATTCATTTGTTGATGATTTTAATGAAGAGACAGCGCGGCCGCCAAAAGATGGTCAACGAAGTCGAAGATCTATGCCCTCATTTTTCAATATTCCTGTTATGGACAATTCAACGACACTGGAATTGATCCCCGATCCCGATATCATGAGAGCGCAGAAAATCTCTGAAATGATGAACAATTTGAAGGAAAGGTTTGTTTTTCAACAAACATATTTGCAAAAGATTTCAGATGCGCTCAAATATGCCATTCGGTCCAATGCTAACCATTTGGTACTGACTCCACATTTGATAAGAAATCTGACCGCTTTCGGCGGAATAACCGTCAATCAGATCAAGACTTTAAGTCATGTTTTTTGGCAAAACTCGAAACTAACTGCCGATGACCTGAAATACAAACTAAAAGACTTAATTACTTCTATTAATGTCATCGAACAACAAATCAAACGAATATTTCTGACTACAAATGAGGTGGTATTGAGAAACAGGCCATCGGTGATCACTGGCCATAAAATCTTTTTAGGAAACAACCAAATATCTTCACTTAAAACAAC
The DNA here is from genome assembly GCA_034695525.1 of Euzetes globulus. Classification (NCBI taxonomy): domain Eukaryota; kingdom Metazoa; phylum Arthropoda; class Arachnida; order Sarcoptiformes; family Euzetidae; genus Euzetes; species Euzetes globulus. Next base: position 15,342 of record JAQIWP010000508.1, read on the forward strand.
TTCAGCCCTGATTGGTTCTGTAGGTCGTCAAGATGTAAGACAAGTATTGGGTGATTTATATCGCAAGAGAAGACCACAAAAAGTGAGAGGAGTCAAACAAATAGTGAGACCGACATTTGTCAAACTTTCACTCCATTCTGATCTAATAAATGGCATTGATTTCCACAAACAAGTCGTCACAACAAATAGTCCACAAATAATCAAAAGCTTAATTCATTTCGATTCTCAACTATCGATTGTCAACGATTTGACGATTAGAGGAAAACTTAATAATATTGACCTAAACAGAGATATAGTCTTCCTCAACAGACCCGAAGTAATACCAGTTCGCAAAGTATTCATTTCGCCCCTGGTCATCGCACATATAGTAAACTCTCAGACTATCGATAGCATTGATTTGACGCAATTGTCTCGAAATGTTTTAATGTCAAATGGCTTACAAACAGTTAAATCAAAATTATTTTTATTGAGATCTTTAACAACAAATAGCATAAGAGTTGAAGGAATGGTTAACAATATAGACATATCAATGATGGCCACTCAAATGGTTTATAAAAATCGGCCTGTCCTCGTCAAAGGAAAGAAGACATTCATTTTGGACGACTTGCACATTAAAAATCATTTTCTAATCAAAGATAAAGTCGATGGACAAAGAATTCCAGATGATTTGCTACTTAGAAATAGAGATCAGGTAGTAATTGATCCGAAGAACCTCTTTTGTTAATTGACTTCTTATCGTTTTAGATCATAAGTGCGTCAAAAGTATTCAATGGAATGACAAAGTTTAATGATAAGGTTGTCAGTGGTTTTGTTGATGGCCTTCATTTGCCACATGACATCGTGACCCTCACACGCAATGAGCTAATATTAGGACCAATTGTCTTCGACCAGAGCTTATTAGCAAACCAAGACATTGATGCGCGCCGTCTCGTCGATGGCGTTGACATATCTGAACTTCAACTCTATTCACTCAAAATGAATGACAAATTGATTCAAAGTGATGTCCGCTTCCATAAACCAATTACTGTCGGCATTGTCGAACTGACTGGAAATGTGAACGGAATCAATTTAGGAAAACTTTTCAAAGAAGTCATTTTCAAGGGTAGTCCAACTGTTGAGATAAGTGGCACCAAATTCTTTAATTCTCAAATTCAGATGAAGCAGTTGTTTAGCGAAAGAGTGAATGGCATTGATTTGAAAGATTTGGTTTCGACCCACAAAAACGAGACAATATTTGTGTCGAAAATATTTACTTCTTCGGTTCAATTAAATTCAATGATTGTTAACGGTTTGGTGGGAGGGGTTAATGTCACAAATCTTTTTAGAAATCGGATCACTCTTTCAACTCCCGAAACAATATATGGAATCAAAAATTTCATTAATGAGATATCAGTAGGAAATGGTGTCTATGTGACCAAAATTAATGGATTAGTTCCTCAAATTGATTTCGTTATCAAATCTAAAGCTCAGATAATTAATGGACACAAGATTTTCGTCAAACCATTGAATGCAAACAAACTGATAGCAAAGAGTGGGTCGTCAGTTAAAGGGAGAATTGATGGCATTCCTCTGAATCATCTAAACTCGAGGGTTATTCGATTGAACTCTTATCTGACAACTCCTCTAAATATAGTTCTATTGAATAGTAACTCAAGTTTTGTTGAAGTTTTCAAAGATCTTAATGGTCTGAATATAAGTCAATTCGCAAGTAATGTTATGTCACTCTCAAGACCTCAGAAGGTTTTTGCTCCGAAGCACTTCAAAAACCATCAAACCTTCTCTCAAATTAAGAGCTTTAAAGGCATTTCTGGGATTTCATTGCATTATTTGAAACAAAATGCCGTCCTTTTGAATGGTTTCTCACAAATCAGTGCTCCATTCACTTTCGCTCATCCTGTAATCTTTGAGAAACCTCTTGTAGTTGAAGGTGTGGTGAATGGCGTCAATTTGTCATATACAGCAAGTGATGCGGTCTATAGGACGGGCCATAAGCTAATAACGGGACGCAATGTATTCAAATCTGGGTTTCGAGTCAATGGAGACATTCATTCATTCTCTTTCAATGGAATCGATTTGTCAAATGAATTGTTGACTAAAACAAGAGATCATATTATCAAAGGAAAAGTCGAATTCATTAAAACTTTGTACATTAATGGAGACATTGTATTGAATGGTCTAATTAATGGACTCGATCTCTCCGATATCAGCGCAAAGATAATGAAAACTAATGATCGAAATGTAATAAACGGAAATCTTGAGCTCATTGGACCCACAAAAGTATTGACAAACCTGATAATTGGCGGTCAGCTCAATGGAATTAACCTTACACACTTATTGAATGACGCTGTCTTTTTGAACTCTAACCAATACATCAGTGGCTCAAAGATAATGAAGGGTCCGATTCATGTATTAAGTAATCTGAACACAACTAATTTGAATGACATTAATATCCAGCAACTGATTGCAGACATTGTATATATAAATAGTGATAAAGAGCAGCAAATATTTGCCCCAAAAATGTTCGTGAATGACATTACGAGCAACGGTTTGATTCAGTCGAAAGGCATTGCAATTATGGGATTAGTAAATGGCGTCAATTTAATGCAATTGGATTTCCAGTCAATCAAAACTAATAGACCGACGAATTTAAAACTCATTCGAAACTTCAAGAACCAGACAATAATCACCAATAATTTCACCCGAGTTTTCGGTAGAATCAATGGAATAGATTTGGACAGAGATGTGATTAATGTGAACATCAATAGCAGAGGGCCTCAAATGATAACAGGAAACAAAGTGTTCGAACATTTAGTTCTTAACGATAACGTCCTAATCGATGGTTTAGTCAACGGATTCCCTCTCAAAGCTATTCAATTGAATTCATTTTTCACAACTAATGACCAGAGAATAATAGGCCATAAGATTGTCAGACCATTACTTGAGTTATCCGCTGATAATAACAATGTCGGAACTCTTAATGGGATGAGAATTCCTGAAGACTTGGTTACTCTTAATGGCAATCAGACAGTTTTCGGGCCATTAGTATTCAATGATCCGTTGTTTGTCAATAGAAATATCTTTGTCAGCGGAGCTGTCAGTGGACATAATTTGACAAAATTGGCCACAGAATCGTTAGTCAAAGACAGGCCACAAGTTATATCCCAACCAATAAAATTCGAAACGATTGTCTTCAAACAAGATGTAACCGTTGACCAAAGCGTGGATAACGTAGATCTGAGTGCTTTGTCCAATACTGTCAAGAAGTTCACGAGTGTTATCAACGCCTCTAAAGACTTGTTGGAAGTGAAAGCGAGTGGCCATCATTTGACGTCCGACTATCTCTACAAATCACTGGAAAAATCTCTCTTTGAAATCGATTCCTTTACTTTATATCAAAGTCTTGACGAAATACATGGAAATCATATCGAGGTCCTATCTGACGGTCAATTCAAGTTAAGGGAGAGCATTGAAAGTCCAAAAGGCGTTCAGTTAATTAAATTTAATCCAAAGAACGGACTTTTTGAGAATTCACTTATTAATGAAAATCCATTGATAACCAAAAAGTCATTCGTTCTAAACGGACAGCAATTTGTTGTTCAATTGAGTCAATATTCACACAACTTTTCATCTCATATCACAAAATCTGGTGAAGTGATGGCAACGATCGCCAATTTTATCAATTTTGTTGAAGTATTGAAAATAAGTGAAAATAGCGTTCTATTGATTTCGTTTCAATCAAATACCGGAAAACTAATGGTTCACTCCTTTGAAGCTCTTCCTAACAAAAGACACTCTTTCAGTCAAATAACAGAAGCTTTTGTCGGCACAGGTATTATAAATGACTTTTGAAATTTTCAACTCAATATCCGATAAAAACTAATTTTAATAAATTTTATATTCAGACATTTCTAAAGTGATTGCATTTTTGAACGCAAATCAAGTCTATATTGTAGTGTCCAAACAGTTTGGTCTCAATTGCATGACTGATACAACTGGAACTTTAATATTTGTTCTAAGAAACTACCGAACACTGGAACAGATCCAAAAGCTCGAAATCATTAATGTTGTAGATGTCGTCCATTTCGAGAACAACGGAAAGCATTATTTGGCGTTAAGTGACGGAACGCCTGTCGAGTCTTCGTTGGGTCCGCAAACTATTTATATCTACAGAAGTGATCTAATGAGACAAAAGTGTAGTTTTTCGCTCTTCCAGAAGCTTTACTTCGATAATGTAATACAACTATCGGCCTTCAGCTACGGTACTGTCCACTCCCCACAGCAATATTTTGTGGCAACCAATTCTTCTCATGTCTCGATTTGGAAGCAAAAAGGTATGAAAAGTTTTAATTACTTTATTTTATTAGATTATTGTTAATTGATTAAAACTGTTTCTATTGAAAGGTGAGTCGGGTTTTGTTGAGAGCTGGTTACTAGAGACCAAAAGTGCTCGTGTCGTGTCCCCAATCATTGCAGATCACAACTTATTTTTAATTGTCGGCCAAAAATATAAGTGTCACGAATCGTTGATTTTTAAGGCAGAGCCCAATGGAATAACGGCCGCGCCCATCCTTCTCAAAATGCAATCAAATTAATTAATAAAATTAATATATCAAGTTAAAATTTAAAATTTTTCACATTTTTATAAATTAGTCAAACGTTTATTTTCGTGATTTAATGCTTATATTTTAGGTTAAAATTGTATTTTATTAAAATTATTTGAAAATTTAATATTTGATTCCAAGTTAATGATAAGCTTTCAAACAGTTGTTTAAATTCAAATAAATTTCTATTTTAATAGAAAATAAGTTAAACATTGGAGTATAATATATAGTATAATATATTCAATAAATATTGAGATCTAGTTTTTAAATATTCTTTCATAATATCTATATTTACAAAAAGACAAAATTGAGTCAAAGTTGAGTTTCGTTAGAAACCAATTGAATGTCAATATAGCTGTTCCATTGTCGACGAAAATGATTGGATAAGCGCCTGAAGAAGTCCCTATCAGTTAGAGAGCGTCTCAATGGATTCAAATTAAAGACAGTGTTGTGTTGTAAGGGATGGCTTTCGAGGACAACTTCTTCATATGTGGGCGGATTCTGTTCGGTTGGTGTGTTGGCCGTAATGTCGTTATTATCGATCAGTGATAGTCTTCTGATTACATTATTTTGATTTTCATTACTTATCGGAGAAACAAAATACAAAATTTGTCCGTTTCTTAAGGAAGTTCTGCTCAAAGAGTTTCTCAATCTATTTGACGATCGATTATAAACTTCACTATTTTTATCGCAATTCATATGATTTGAGATCTCATTTCCTATATTCATGGCATCAGTTCTTAGCGGAAACCTGTCTCCAAGAATGGCCTCTGAATAACTGGGAGCCATTGTGTAGTTATTGATCAGTTCAATGCTGTCGATAGTGGTATCCCTCGACAAATGGCACAGATCATTAGACGAACTCAAATAATTTTCTCCGAACAGTTTAATTACCTTTTAGTTAATAAGAAAAAAGAGAAGTAAAAACAGTTTTGTTTTCAGCAATGTTTTCAAAGTTGCGATACATTAAGTAAAGTGAAAGCAATTACTTGGAAGTGAACGTAAGAAGTTTGGTATTCAACCAAAACACGAAAAGGCCAGGAAAGCAGTAATAAAGAGAATAACCAGAAGGCGTATTGTGATATATACCAGGGAAGCCTGTCTCTGTTGGCGTGCGATACCATATACTCTTGGAAATTGGCTCCGACTAAGTCCAGTCCTTCTCTCATCTCAAGATAATCGTCGAATCGTTCGTTGTCTTCAAAGAAGTTGGATCTCTGCTCTTCGAACTCATTGGCCGACTCTATGTTTGCGAACGCAAAACCTATTTTTCAGTCAATGAAAAGTTAGATCATTTTTCTTGCTTTCATCGAAATACAGACTATTGTTTCTTAACATTTGAGTGATTGCCTGTTTATCAAATATTCAGAAATTAGCTTGATAAATTGCTACGATTTGAGTTTTTCATATCATTTTGTTGAGAAAATTGGATAAAGTCTATGAATATTAAGTTATTCTCATTTGACGGATGATTTTGAAAATATTCACACAAAATAGTGCGAAATTCTCTATAGGATGAAGACATTTATCATTTATTCTTTGAGAAAAAATAATTTATTCAATGAATTGAAAGCTTACAAAAAGTTGTTTGGAATACGTAAACGGAATAAGAAATTGGATGATATTGTTGGCCACAAATGGCTATACAGTTAGCAATACATGTCTCGAGTGCTTTGCTTCACATTTCAATTGTAAATGATATTAAACTGAATCGATAGCATAGATTTCAAGAGGAAACTCACTTCAAACTCAATTCAATCGAAACGATTTTCTTGATTTGAAAAGAAAGAAAAGATTTGAACCTTTACTGAAACGAATTTTGGTTATGGGATGTAATTCGAGATCCAAAAGTTTTTTCGATATATCCTTTACACCACAGTTTCCATATGAAAAACAAGAGCCCGTGACGTGACTATTGATGCGCTCGTAGTATATTTGAGCTGTTGTGTAGGCGTCCCCATTCCTATACCGCGTCACCTGAAAGACAATTCAATTGGATTAAAGTTATTATAACTTCCGTACAAATTGTTCAAAGGTTTGCCATCGGAAGGAATTCAAATTTATTGTCTAATTTCCGATTCTTATAGTTATGGCACTCACTTGTCGGGAACGGCGGATGTAATGATAGCTAACTGTGAGACAAAGTTTTAGATTAAGTTCGATATCGTTTTTCAGACACTATTCTTAAAGAATTTCCCAAAATTATAGCTCAAATTGTTGTTTGCTATAATAAACAGACATACCTGCCTTCCACCAAATGATAGGTTGTGATTCTCTCATTTGTTCGATATGAGTATAAACGGAACCGGCACTCAGACTATACATCTAAGTTACACGAATGGAAAGTTTTTTATTTATGGATAATGTCATGAAATTTAAACTTTTAAGACAATATAAATCGTTTTATTAATTATAAAGTTTTCATTTGTTTAAAAAAAAGTAAAAATTATCAATTAATTGCATCGAATGAATAGTTTGTGTGAATTATTTTCCAAATTATATCCGAAGCGTTAAATTAATGCTCAGATTAATTATTGGCTAAAATAGAAGCGAGTCTTGAATTTCCATTAGAAGACAATGCATTAGAAGTTCGCTTTGTTTTCTTTTCACCGAATCCTAATTTAATGATTTATCGATAAATCGCACACTTTTTCCAAACTTAAGAGCTTTACTTAAATTCCGTATTCTGTAGGCCTTCCTATACTTTCTTACACTTATCGACATTCAATCGATTCTAGTCTAATGTCAACTGAGATTTGCATTAGCCTTCCATTGAATGTATAGATCAGACCAGTAGTGAATTGGGAATGAGGATGAGTTGAGATGACTTACCAACTCGAATCTGGTGTTGCAGTGCCAGCACTCGACCAAATAAACAATGTAAAGCATTGACATGAAGACAATGGGAATGTAAATATATCCCTCATCGCACGGACTCACTCTTTGAAGGCTTGTAATCGGATAACTCTATTAAAGTTTAAATAAGTAGTAATTGTTCACAATTTTAAAGTATTTGTCTGAAGACTTGAGGACATACTTGAAAGTTAACGACCATTCGGTCGATTTGAGCCAAACTACACCACGTAATGACACAAAAACAGCCGCTAATCAGAACAGTCAACAAAAGGCACTTTATATGACAGTCTCGTCGAAGACTTCGGTAAAGCGTCTGCTTTTGTGGCCTCTAATTGTTTCAAAAAAAATTAATTAATCCTCAAATTTAGTTCATTGAATCACGTTTGGGATATAGCACAATAAATCAGTTTAGCAAGATGGCACAATTAAAATTTGACTTTTTCAAATTTTGAGGAAATGTTCTAGGATGTTCACATTGAAAGTCATTAGATGTACTCTGAAAGGTTTTAGTAATTCCAAATGAATAATACAACAGACTTAATGAATGGAGACAATCAAATTATTTTAAATAAGCTATTTATGTATGCAATATATGTTTTTCATTAAGTTTGTCTGACAAGTTAATTCAAAATAGTTGGAGTCACAGTTGTGCTGCCTCTTAACCATCTCTGTTTCTAAGGCATGACTTAAATATTGATTTTTGATGTTAGAAACTGAAGCCAAAAGTAATACCAATTCACTAGAAAACACCTTTTCTTAAAGTAAAGTATTGGATGATTGAGCCATTGATAAGAAAAATGATTAATTTTTGTCACTAATTTGATCATGGCCAATTGAATAAGTTATTTATTATTAATTGGCTGACAATTTATTCGATTAAGTTTTTTTTTGGAAGAGAAACTGATGTGAGTCGAGCTCTATTTCACTGTTGTCATTGGAAAAGCATCGCTCAGAATAAACATGAATTTCAAACTAAACTAACGAATGTTTGGATATTTGTTCCGATAGATCGTCGTATAATTTGATGGAAAAGTTGTTCAGAATTAGTTTATATCAAACATATGAAGCCTTTCAGGCATTTACACACATTCTAGTGAATTCACCTTTCGTTTCTGTAGGCGTTTGCCATTCAATACTTGCAAGATATTGGCACTGAAGCGAAGATACATCGCTTCAAATTCATGGAATAACAGTATTCCTCAGAGTATTTTCAGGCATATGAACCAAAAACCATAACATCGGCTCTACTTTTCATCTCAACAGTAAAAATATGTTTTATTTGAAAGGAAAAAATTCTACTTCTTATCGAAAAATGTGAATATAAAACTAAAACAAGTATTCATTCAATGGCATACAACTACCATTACGTTCAATTAGATTATTAATCACTGATTCTATACTTAATTCATTTAATTTTAATTAATAATCAAGACTTCAATTAAAGCTAAACAAATTACAAAAAGTTGTTCAATTTTTTACCCCTTTTCAAAAAATTACACTGGAATGCCAGTAAAATTAACGCGATTGGTTAGAAGAATCTGTTGATTATAGAGGAATGTTGGTTCATAGATTTGTCGCCAATTTGATAAAAATGTTTTTGCAAAGTGTTTAATGCATTCAATGCTT
>JAQIWP010000509.1:0-24409 GCA_034695525.1 Euzetes globulus
CTAAATTCTAAGATTATATGCTTTACTTAATACAATAAAACCCTTTGAGTTCAGTGATAACGCTTTGCTTAACTGTTAATAAGATTCTAATTGGTTAATTTCAAAGGCAGGATTTCGAAGTAAAAGTTTTGACACTATAAAACATTTTAGTCTAAACTTGACCCTATATCTCTTTAGTGTGTGGTTTACTGCTATTAGTTATCGCTTGCTGCCGAATGTTGCCGGGGACAGCTCAGTCGGTCTGTGTGTGCTGCCGAAAGTTGCCGGTGACAGCTCATTCGGTCTGTGTGCGCTGCCGAAAGTTGCCGGTGACAGCTCATTCGGTCTGTGTTGGCTGCCGAAAGTTGCCGGTGACAGCTCATTCGGTCTGTGTGTGCTGCCGAGAGTTGCCGGTGACAGCTCATTCGGTCTGTGTGTGCTGCCGAGTTCAACAAATTAATGAACAACAGTTAAATTGGCAAATAATGAAATTGAACATTAGTGGTAAACTGTAGATCAGATTTAGTTCAGACATCCATTAGTGAACACAAATTTACATTAATTTGAGCGGCGCCTCAGCTTTGGGCTCCAGATGAAAGGATATTAGCATAATGAAAGTTAGCCTATCATTCAACCCATTGAACAATACATTTGCTCAGATTATAATGCAGTGTGATCAGGCTTAAAGTGAAACCACTTAACTGCCGGTCCCATCAGGTGGCTTAGGGGTTAGTTTAAGGGCATCAATGGATTAATTAGGTTAAGTCAAAGATAGGTCGGGAAAGGATCAGACACTTCTTTTCGCTCAAGTCCTTGGGACGGTTGGGACCTTCCTGTGGTTAGCTCCAGTATAGAGCACTACCGATATTGGATGTCTGATAATCTGTCAAATTCTAATTTTAAACTCAAAGTTTGATTGTTTAAAGAGATTGATTTTAAGCATTTACCGACATAATAAATGGGTTCTACTGTAGTTCAGCAACATTTTGTAGGCACGATCCGTCGGTAAAAACTTTGCTGCTCTCTGACTGAATTGTTGGACTCTTGTCCTTAAAAAGCAACTCATAACTAAATTTCAATAAAATTATCATTTTTCTAAATTCCTGGTCATCTCGACTTAATCCTTGGCTAACTCTGACACTAGAATCATGTTCTTGACCTAAAGAGATGGCTATAAATTTAATCCTTATTTGATTTTACAGTTAATGTCATTTATTGAGAGAACGGCTCAAAACAGAATTGAGTTTCACTTTTGGAAACTATTTTTAAATAAAAGTATTCGAAATACTTTTTGAAATCATTGAAACAAAGGCTGGGAAATAGAGTCAAACAAAACAAGTTTATCCCTAATTATGAAATAATGAATATTTTGCAAAACTTTGAAATAATTTGTCGCAAAGCAATGGCTTTCAGTGAAGGCAGGAAACATTTACACAAAATTACTTTTAATTTTGCTGGTGTGGTCGGTCTTGGCGATCTGGAGTGGCGGCGGTGCTGGTCGTCAGTTGACCAAATGAAGTCCAGGCAGGGAGGGGTTGAGGAGGTGTAGGTGGTGGGTAGGGAACCAAAAGTCAGGCACAATAGGGCACACACACAAACCACACAAACAACACAAACACTTTTTCAATTAAAACTTAATTAAAAAAATTAGACTTTTACTGAAGGACTGGCTCTTTAATAATGAGACTCAATCTGTTTGAGTCCCATCAGAAGAACTAGTCAACGGCCTTCCAGGCCATGTGGCACATCTGGTGAGTGTCAACTCTCCTATCTTAAGATAGAGAGTTGACACTCTATCCATAACATCATACTTTTTATAAATGATGAGTCAATTATTGAAAACATGAACATAACTGAAAACATTTCATATAATTATGATCACTTAGCAATCTGTTTTGAATTGAATATTATAAAGGAAAATGTGAAAAATTCCATAACTTTTAAATATAATTATAATTCAGAAAATATGAATAATTTAAATCAAGAACTTTTTTCAGTTAATTGGTATGATTTGACAGAAAATGATTCAAATATTGATAGTATTTTTGCCAAAATTGAAAACAAATACAAAGAATTATTGCAAAAAAATTTTAATCAAATTAAAACCAAAACTTTTAAAAAACCATTTAATACTCAAATAAGAACTTTGATTAAAAATAGACAAAATTTAAAGAAGTTTAATAGAAATCCATTAAATTTTTCAGAGAAATATAATCAGTTAACCTTTAAAATCGGTGAATATATTGAACATTTTGAATCCGCAAAAATGGTTAAATTAGTCAATGATTGTCCCAATCTTTCAAAGCTTTATCGTAAAATTAAAAACACAATAACCGATAGTAATGTAATATCTTTTATCAATAGGGAAGGGAATGTCATAACAGATAATAAATCCATTGCCAATAACTTCAAAGATATTTTTGGGACAAAATATGTTGAAAATGCAGAAAATGACAATTATTTTATTGAAAACATCCCAACAAACAGTTTAAATAGAGTTGAAATAACAATGAATGATATTGTCCTTGCTATTAGCCAATTCAATTTTTAAAAAGCTCAAGGCAATACAATAATTGACAACAAAGTACTGAAACACTGTTTAAATGGCATAACAAAATTGATTTTTTGTTTATTTTATAAAATGGTTGAATTAAGAAAAATTCCAAAAAAGATGAAAACATCAATTGTTTCACCTATTCTTAAGGCAAATAAGAAGAAACATTTATTCTCGAGTTATAGATGTATTTCAGTACAACAGAATATTTACAGGATCTTTGAAATAATTTTAATGAAAAAACTACTGCCGTTTATTGAATCAAATGAGATAATTCCTAATTGTCAATATGGTTATAGAAAAAATACCGGGATAAATCACTTACACACTGATTTACAAAAAATAATTTTTACATCACTGAATAATAAAAATGTCATAGGGATTGACATAATTTTTTTAGATCTTTCCGATGCTTTTGACACGATTTCCCACAAAAGGTTACTTAAAAAATTAGAGATTTATAATATTTGTGGTGTTTTTTATGAAATATTAGCAGAGATTTTCTCCGATAGGAAAAAAAATGGTTAAGTATAATAATGTTTACTCTGACACTATTGATGTCAAATCTGGATGTGTTCAAGGAGGGGTTACTTCTCCCTTATTTTTTAACATCTATATCTCTGAAATGGCAAGATTAGTTGAAAGCAATTTATTGAAAATTGCCAATGATATGACCCTTTTTAGGCCAATCATGAATTCTATTGATTCAAATATTTTACAGAAAGATCTTAACATTTTGCCAATTCTAGAATATTCAAACTTGTGTCTTGTTTTTACTAAGACCCAATCTGATAGATTGGAAAAGATCCAACGAAAGATAACTAGATTTATTTGTATGAAAATAGGAATACCTAATCTGGAATATGAGGAAAGACTTAAAATTTTAATTATTGATTCCTTAGAAAAACGTCGAAATATTCAAATTTTAAAAAATGTCTTTAAAATAAAAACTAAATCAATTAAACTTAGAACTAATTGGGTAAATGAAATGATTTTTTTATGAGACTTCACGTATAGGTACTTTTTGTAAAATTAAATTAAATCGAATAAGTTTAGCTGATAAATATATTTTTGATCATTCGGTTAAATTGTTTAATTCTTTGCCAATTACAATACGTAACGAAAATAATTATACAAAATTTGTCAAACTTTTGAAGGATTATTATATGTAAATCTTATTTGTATTTCTTAAGACAAGTTCTTAATTGAATAAACATTATAATGATCAATTCTAAACATATATTTCACTGAACAATTAGACACAAACATAAACTAATTAAATTAAACTAATTTAACAAATAAAATCAGTATCTCAAGAGATATTTGACTGATTTCAGTCAGGAAGCCATTAATCAACTTCACTTGACACCCACCAAAACAACCCTGACCACAAGTCTCACACTATATATTACGTCCTATGCATTCGAGGTATAAAAAAGGGGGAACGACAAAACTATATACTACATACTTCGTAAATGTAGTGAAAAACACATTCTAATAAAAATTGTACTGAATTTCATTAATTGAATAAAAATATCTGTTACTCGTTTTAAATTCATTTTATCAAGTTCGGAAAAGGGCCGGTCAGTGGATTACATTAAGAGTAAAGATGGCAAAAAAATGTTTTGCAGGTGTTTTCACTATTTTATTGGTTATTTTTGATATTTTGTCAAAACTTAATTTAACATAATATGACTGAATTGTGATAATATGTTAAGAAAATCATGACATCCGATATTATATCAACATTTGATTGCTACTTGATTAAAATGACCCATAAAATCGATTTAACCACCAATTGTTTAAAGACTTCCATAATTTTCGAGATAAGCGCTCTTCACTTCATCATAAGATCTGAGTCTATCCTCTCCTTTCATCAAGATACTTTTATTGTCACTTGTTGTGGCCAACCATAAACAGTATTGAATATCTTTTACAAAAGAAAATAATGCAAAAAGTTTGGCCTCTCTTATTAGCCGTTCCCGAGAATTGATCTCTTGGTTAGCATAAGAACTGTCGAATTTGGACATCTCTTTGATGTAGGCGTCGATATAGACAGACATTATTTGGTTGGACGGCATCTCAATGTATCCGAAGTCCGTCTCTTTCATGCGATACTCTGCAAAGTATTGGCCCACATCGACGCCCCGGTAGTTATAATTAGTCCAATCGAAGTCAATCAAAAATATATCCAATTCTTCTGACCCCTTCCCTTCTCGGATCAGAATATTCCGTCTGTTCAGGTCATTGTGGGACATAACAAGAGGACTGTTCAACTCTTTCATGGCTTTCCTGAGCCAATCGAGTTCTTCCAAATAATTCAATTTAGAAAAGACTGGATATTTGTGTTTTTCAATCTCATGTCTGACCGCTCCCTCAGTGTATGAGTGCCTCACATCTTGGTCATACCATTTGTCAAATACAACTTCCATTGTCTCTTCGACGCAATCCTTAGGGACGGGCACTTCTAATGAATGCATTTGTGCCACTTTTTGAGCCAACTTTTCAACAGTTTTATTGTTGAGATCATCGCTTGCATTGAAATACCGGCACTAATGAGAGGGTTATTCAAATTTGATGAATAGCTCAATTTGAAAAGGAAATTTACCTGGATATATTCAGTAATAGTGCCATTATTAAAAATGCTTAAAATTCTGGGTGAAATATTTTTCTCCGACAGTATAAGACTTATTGTTGTCATATGAGTTGAGTTGACATAAAATTGTTTGAGTTCTTCGAAGTCAACGTATTTAATGACAACCCTCTTGTCTTTACTTTCAACATTTTCAGGCAAAAAACAAAAGAATAGTTTATTAACAAAACCACCATGCACAGGTTTTATGACAACATCCTTTTCATCAACTTTAGCCCATTCCCCTCCCAATTGGTTTTTGCACAACTCATACGCTTCAATACGTTCTTCATTTGAAACACTATTCCCAGACATTTGGTACATGATTAAAAGTTATAAGATCGTGGACAATTTTACATATAATATGAATAATTCAACCATACATATGGTCGATAAATAGTTGAAATAAGTAATGATTGTAAAAAAAATTTATTGCTATCAAATATTAGATAAGTTTCGACATCAAAGTCTAGAATTAGATAAAATATGAATGAATGGGAAAGTGTTTAATATAATTAATAGCTTTAATAGGAGCAAATTTTACACTTTTTGAAATTAACGCAGAAACTTTTAACTTGATAGATAATTTTTATTTTGATGCCAACAACTTTGAATTCCAGGCCTTTCAGGGTCGTCTATAGAGGCAAATCATAAGACTGGTAGTAATTGACATAGTCGTTTTTATATTAATCACTATAATAATGAACTAAAATTAAATATAACCAATAGAATGAACTTTGTCTACATTGCTATAAGTGTTGAACAAAAACTAACAATTATTTTACGGCCCAATTTCAAAAGTTTGTCGATCCGTAAATCTTAAACCTTATTAAAATTTTAGAATAAAAGATTACAAAAATAGTTAGTAAAGAATAACTATTGTTTGATATTTAACCAATGCCTCATCATTTTGTTTTGAAAAATAATCACTTTATTAATTTTTTGTGAGAAAAAGCCTTTTTTAAATAAAAATGTTTTTAAAAATTTTAGAGGAAAGATTTTAGTATTTTCTTTATTAACATACCTTTATCATTTGAATGAATAAAATTTTAAAATTTCCCCCCAGATCGTATTTTTTGAAATTTTCAAAAAATTTTGCATTTTTAACCATGATAATTTGATTATTTGAAGTTACTGTATTTCACAAAATTTTATTTCAATGATGTTTTGTAGGCGCGAGCCGTCGGTAAACTTTGCAGCGATTTGATTGGTTTGTGACAAAATCACAGATTGTTGGGCTCTCGTCCGACAATGAGATATGAAACAAATTGACGCAAAAATTTTAAGAATATTTGCCCTTGGTCTGCCGTGTTGCTTGATTCAGTTCTATGACCTCTGATTAGGCTTTGGGAATAGGTCTTTTTAACGTTTTGTTTTAAAATTTTCTATTGTGATTTTCATTCTAGCAATTTTTTTATTAGTTAAACATTTCGGCATTATTAATTTCATTCAAATTCTTGTAAAATTCAATTTTTAATTGCCTACCTGGATATGTGCCAAGAATTTTGCAATATTAAGATAGTTGTAATTAAATGTCAATTATTGAACGTTTTTGTTATCGAAAAAACGATTACAACACAAATGAAACTTTACATGTCTTATATACTACAGAAATGAATATAAGTTTGAAACAAACTTCTCAATGAATACACAATTCTAGATATCTAGGGGTAGGCTAGTCATGGGTATGTGCAATTAGTGGGCACGAGGTACTCAAGACCCTGATAGGCACATATTCATGTTCAGCACCCATCATATCACTACTGTATAATTGATTTGATAATAAGAATGTTATTAATCAGAATAACCTTTCAAACAGTAATTATTTCTTCTGAGATATTGGTTTCCTTCAAAGGTGTACACAAGTCTAGGGGGAGCTTAGGAAAGGATAAAAATTTCCACTTTCTCTTAGGATTATTTTACAATTAATGGGAGATCTTGGTAGAAAGTGACTCGACATTTTAAAAAAAGTCTTGTTTGATGCAACATTTGAAACCAAGTTGTTAGAAACTCAATTTGATTAAAATTTCTGAACTTAATGCTATATTTTTGATTTTATCATTTCTTCGATAAGAATTTAATAGAGTTCTTTAAATTCGAATGAGCTGGAAACATTTTTTTTAAAACTTATTATTAAAACCAAGTTTATATTTGTTCATATCTTTTTGTGAAGTGAAGAATTAAAACTATTTTAATTTAGTGATCTTAAACAAATTTATTGGTTCCTTTTTGGCTGACTCAAAATGGGCTGGCTACTAAATAAATTACTTCTGGTGAAGACTGCTATTAAAATGATAGACGTCGAACCTTTTATGCTTTTATACTTGATCAATTATAGTGGTTGCAATGTGAGCAAAATACAATTGATCCAGGATAAGATCTGCATTAATAAATATAAGCAGACTCGAGAATACTGTATTGATTTGAGCAAGAATAATGGAAATGACGAGGGTGAAACAGATGAGATCGCCAATAATATACTAGGAGAAGTGTCGCAATATTTAATTTACTCAGATATGATTATAAGTCTTCCCGCTATTGCCTTTATTCTGTTCATTGCCTCGTGGATGGACAGCTACGTACATGGCAGAAAAATAACCATGATTCTGGGTGGTCTCGGATATGTTGGCCATGATTTGCTACTACTCCTAAACAGCATTTATTTTGATTGGGGTATGTATTGAGTCAATTGACGATTACTTTAATAAGCTCTTAGATTTGAAGTGGATTCTGGTGGCGCACATACCGCCGGCTCTTGTCGGGGGCTGGAGTTGTGTTTGGATGGCTGTTTTCAGTTACATGGCTAACAACTCCTCTTTAAAGTATCGTTTCCTCAAGTTTTCATCATTTGAAGTGACAACTATAATAGGTAAGTTATCAAGTTGTCCAAGAGCTAATAAGGCTAAAAACTTTGATATATCCTTTCAAATATGTTTTAGAAGGGAAATGATCTTGGTTTTATATGTGTAGACCTAGTAATTGGTCAAAATGTTATCTTACCAAATTAGGTTTACTCAAAGAAAAATTATTTGATTCAAAAATTGGGATACTTGACCAAGTACATATTGAGCATCACTAACAGACCCTAAATATATTTCATTGTATTAATTAGCCATTCCTTTGGGTACATACATCGGTGGAATACTGTTAGGAACGGGCAACTATGGGTCAAATGGAAATATACACAGTTATGACAAAACCTTCATCTTCTGTCTGAGCGCTGGAGTGGCCGCAACTGTTTATTTATTCCCAGTCATTAATGAAGCCAGGAACAAAAAGACGACTGAAAATACGGACAATGACCTCGATATTAACAAAAATATGGAACAAAATTCCAGTGAAATAAAAACTACACAAATGAGTGATAAATTCAATTTGTTGGAGATGTTTAACATAAAGAACCTGGTCAATCTGTTCAAAACTGCAGTCAAGGACAGACCAGACAAAGGCAGAACACAAATATGGCTTCTCATTCTCTGCATGTGCTTGACTATCCTGACAGATGCCAGGGTCTTTTCAATTCTCTACCCATATGCAGAGCGAGCGTACGAATGGGATGGACAGACATTTAGCAATGCAAAGAGCTTGATCTTAATCGTGCAGGCTGTTGTCATGCCTATTGCGTCGGCAGTCCTGTCCGGTTATTTCCAATTGAAAGACAGTATATTAGGAATAGTCGGATCAGTTATGGTGTCCTTAATGGACATATCTATCGGCTCTATAATATACCCGATCGGGTTCTACCTGCTATTCATAATTGGCAGCACAGCCCCATTAGCATCCCTGGCCATCAGATCTCTTTTATCAAAGCTTGGCTCAGAATCAGAAAGTGGTCAAATATTCGCTCTGATGGGAGCACTGGAACTGATGTTCAAAGCAATCGAATCTGTTGTCTTGAACTCAATCTTCACCTGGTCCATAGATTGGTTCCCGAGTCTGTTCTTCCAGATCGCGGCCGCTTCCAATTTCATCACACTCTTCATCTTCTATTGGATTGACTTAACACGAAGAGCACCCGACACAAAAAGTAAAGAATAAATGGTGACCTTGCTGCTATTTTCAACAATTTTACCTTAAATAAAAATAATAAGAATTGCAGCCAGTCCTGCCAGTCCTGTCCAAACAAAGACAAATTGAAGTTTAAGATTATCAAAGAATTTTATCTTCAGTTCGTCAGAAGAATATGATTAGAAAAATGATTCATTGTTTTAGAGCTTAACGTATAATCATTTCATTAATCGCTTTTTTGATAATAAAAATCAAATAATCACTGGAAGTTAATCCATGTTTATTTAACTTAGATAATTTTCTTATCTCAATTTTAAGAAGGAGACATTTTTAAATCCTGTACACCTGTAACAGTTTTGATTGACTAATTTTTGGTTTAATAAGCTTTTAATTCATTTTTACTCGATTATTTATTGATTTATTGGTGATTCATATTCTGTGCTCTCAATCAAAATGTTTGAATTATAAAAAAATTGAAATGAGTTTTATTGTGTGATTGAGTGAAGTAGTGCTCAAGTCTGTGCTCAAATTGATCGGGATAAAGATTGTTTAGTTATACTTTGTCTTAATTATTAATTAATTTTAATTATCTTTTCAGTGATAAAAACTAAAACAAATTTTCAATTTAGCGTCACATGAAAGACATGTTTTTACAAGATTATGTAACTTTACTATAAACCATTCAATATTTTGTACCTATTGTGCTTGATGAGAGTGAAAATATAATAATTTTCTTAAATAACTTATAGCAAGGTGAAACATTTTTGTTCTATTAAAATGAATTGGCTGCGTAAAAAATTAGTTTTGGTGAAGACCTTGTTTCAATTAATAGATATCCAGCCCTTTATCTTCTTATGTGTTATCAGTAGAAATGGCAGTGAAGTGGCCAGGACACAATTGATCCAGGATAAAATTTGTATCAATAAATATAATCAGTCGCGAGAATATTGCATAGAATTGAGCAAGCATAAAGGCAATGATGATGGCCAAACTGATGAGATTGCCAATAAAATTCTAGGTGATTTGTCACAATTTCTGGCCTATACGGACATAATATCAAGTTTACCTGGCATTCTTTATGTCCTATTTGTTGCCTCCTGGATTGACAGCTATATTCACGGCAGGAAAGTAGTGCTCTGTTTGGGAATTGTGGCCAATTTGGTCTTCAATTTGTTACTACTTCTTAATTCAATCAAATTTGACTGGGGTATGTATTACATCAATTTATTGTTAATTTGGTTCACCATGGCATTTTCTTTATTCAATTGAAGTTTGTTGAAAGGTGTTGACTAGTACTATTTAAGAGGGAATGATTAAGGACTGGTAATTAGGTTTCACAGAATTTCAAAGAATAATTGATAACAAATTTTTTTGTTAAAAATATATTTTAAACGAATTTCATACAATTATTGTTTAGATGTTAACTATTTGTTGTTGGGATACATACCACCAGTACTGGTCGGGGGCTGGAGCTGTGTCTGGATGGCTGCCTATAGTTTTATGGCCAACAATTCATCGAAAAAATATCGATTCATCAAGTTTACATCATTTGAGATTGCCACTTTTATAGGTTTAAAGTTACTTGATAAAGATTATTCTGAAGCTAATCACAATTTTATTTATATCAAACAATAGCCCGTCCTCTGAGTGTATTTGTCGGTGGAATACTGTTAGGTCGGGGTAACTATCAGTCAACTGGGAATATACACTATTATGAAAGGATATTCATCTTTTGTGGATCCTCCTGTGCCGTTGGACTCATTTATTTATTGCTAGTTATCAATGAAAATAAAACCAAGAATAAAATGAATGAAAATACCGACAAAGACTTTAAAATGAAAGAACAAACTGAAGGCAAAGAAAGCATTTCGCAAATGAGCCATAAATTTGAATTTTCAAAGATGTTTAACATCAAGAACTTGAAGGATATATTTGAAACAGCATTCAAAGTTCGACCGAACAAAGGCAGAGCACAAATATGGCTGTTATACCTGTCCATGTGCTTATTAATTCTGACAGATGCCAAGTTCTTTTCAATTCTGTTTCCCTACACCGAGAGACTGTTTGAATGGGACGCCAAACAGTTTAGTGACATCAAGAGCTTGGCCTCAATTGTGCAGGCTCTTGCAATGCCGGGAGCGTCGGCTATTCTGTCCGGTTATCTCCAATTGAGAGACAGTCTATTAGGAATAATCGGGTTTGTTATAGTGTCGTTGCAGGACATTTGTATCGGTTCCATAATGGACCCGATTGGACTCTACCTGCTCTTTATAATTGGCAGCTGTTCCTCTTTAAGCTCGTTAGCCATAAGGTCTCTATTCACGAAAATAGCCCCGGAATCGGAAAGCGGCAAAATATTCGCTCTGTTGGGAGCACTGGAACTGGCCTTCAAAGCCATAGAATCTATTTTGTTGAACTCGATCTTCAAGTGGTCGATAGACTTCTTCCCGAGTCTGTTCTTCCACTTCGCAGTCGCTTTCAATTTTATACCACTTTTTATCTTCTATTGGATTGACTTAACCCGCAGTCAACCCAATTAAGATATCAATAAAAATTAACTTTCTCTTATTGAATAACTCATCAGGAAAGTTTTATAAATCTAATTATTTAACTTGCCAATGTTTGTTATTCAATCGCTGTGAAAACGAAACAAATATAAATATCCATGTTATTTTATTCAAATTAAATGCATGTCGGGATATTCAAAGCCTTTATTATTTAAATGGAAATATGATTGTGTAATCACTAAATGACTCTTGTTTATTTACTTAAAATTTATTTTAAACATTATAATTGATTCAATCTTAACAAATATTAAACAAAAGAAATTGTTGATATAAATTATAAATACAAACGAATAGTTGTTCTTGCTGAAAAATCACTTTTTATAATCTATATTATTTAAATTCCTAAACTAGGTTTTAAAGTTTTCACTTTTGTAATCATATAATACAGCGATTTCTAAAATAAACATTTTAATTTTTACAATTTATTGTAGCAGATGACTGTAATAAACTGTAATAGATGATTTGAGAGCTAGATACAATTATTAAAATCAGGTTTTCCATAGGTCCATTATAGATTATTGAAAAATAGAAATATTATCCGGATTGTGAGCTTATTGAAGACATTGACATCACTGGTTATTTACACTAAGGTAAGGGTTACCACCTGGTTCTAACCATTCCAAGAAGAGCTTCAAATTAGCACTTAAAATGTCATGTGCCATGTTTCTTTATCTTTCATAATCTCTTCTTTGTTACCTTGGCTATAAAGTTTCAAAAAATCATAGATTCAAGTACTGTGTTTCATTCATAGCTTGAAATACTTTACCGAAAAGAGCTTAAAGAACTAGTTTAGGACTTATGCTGAGATATTGAACCGAGCAATGTTTTGAATTGTTTCTGGCTTAGTTTCTCAAAAACCAGTTCCATCAGAGACCAGATTTTGAGGTATTCTTTGGTCTCAAGTGAAGGATGTCAATTCAACTTTCTCAACCTATTTATCAGAAAGGAAACTCCATAATCTGCCTGGGACTATTATATCTTCTCTGTGAGTTGCTTTCAAGTGAAAACTGCTTTAGTAATTGACATAACCATAAAAATAATACTCCAAATGATGAGTGTCTTCAGGCAGAACCAAAGTTCTTAATCTCATTTATTCTGTGCAATTGCCGCTCGAAATAAACTTGATTAAAGTTTATGATAGTATGTGAATGATACGAGAACTTACTATTTTAAACTAACAAGTCAAATCGCCCAATTATTGTTTCAGTAAGCTTGTACAGTGTTTTGAAGGCTTTTATCACTTGACAAACCCAGTAAATAAAAGATATAATTCTGGGTTCGTTCTAGTTTTCAATTTAAAATGTTCTGGTCTGACCACCTTTCCCTTGCTAATCAGTGATTTAGATATTATTTTAGGAAGATGCGATTTGGAAAATACTCTCTTTTAGGTCATTTTAGTGGTTCCATAATGATTAAAGAAGTCTAATTTAGCATATTTAAAATAATTTGCATGATAACTGAACTATAAAACTTGGTGCTTACATTTTGTTTCACAATTCACTTATTCTAGAAAACAAATTTAGAACTTGGATTTTTTCATTAATCTTAGTCTTTTCTCATATTGATATTCTTAAAAAGAATCTTGATACTTACGTAAACTTATGATTAAATTTTTGATAAAATCAGAGAGAATTGATTTTTTAGAAAATTTCTTTAAAAACAATTGAAAAGCTATGAAATGGTTCTGACGTGAAATCAACTGAACTGTAGTTTAATCAGAATTGCAATAAAGAGGCGAACATATGGACAAATAGTTAATCAATTGACTAATTAATTAGTTTTAATTTCAGCCAATAATATATTAATTAAGATTTCAATGTGAAGGCGAGAAAAAATCATAGCATTTGTATGAATTGATCGGCAATATGGGCACTACACAGTCGATTTTCGATTTAGAGTACACTGATCCTAATTTAAATTAATTGTATCCATAAAGACTTGTATGCACCTCTGGAGTTGTTCAAGGTGAAATGATGTATTCCGAGGCGTTTGCCCTGATTCTATGATCATTTTCAAAAAGAAAGTCGAAAACAGGGGTCAACTATTAGAACTCGAATATTGTCTACTGTGTCACGTATTCTTCTAAACACAGTGCTATTAAACCGAGGATAGTCTGTATATTCCGGTATCGTCTGATATGTCTTCAGATTTTTAATATTTTTATTACTTAAACAATGTTTAGAATCAAAGTTATTTCAAACATTTCTGAATTTGATAAAAAATTCAATTAACTTAATCTATTGAAATATTTTGAAACACTTTTTGATAAAAATTTTTATCTGTTTTTTGATGACTTAATTTGAAAAATATTCTGCAGTTTAAACATATATTTCACTGAAAACTCAATTTCATAACAAAGCTATCAATCATTCAATTGATAAAATTCATGACTTTATATATATATATTTATTACAAAAAAAATACATTACAAACTATCCCAGCAATTGATTTGAAAGCATTACAAGAGTATGGGTTCATCCCATTCGATACCTTAAAGTTCAGTTCTAATGTGTAAATAATTTATTTGAATTACAAAATAAAATGATGAGAAAATAGTCTGCAATTTAAGAGTTTTGACTTATGTATGACTCAATTGAAAATCATTCGGGTTTTGACTTTATTTTTATAGAATTTCACTGCAAAGACAAATACAGTCTATCCTCAGTTTAAAAGAATCGGCATTTAAGAGAAGTGCTTGCTTAAAAAACAAAGCCGAATCGATAGACTCAAGCTAATTTCAATTGATCCTGATTAAAGAGAAACTGTCCATATAAGAAATAGATCTGGCTTTTTGTTGAACAAACTCATTCAAACAGAGACCAGACTGTACTTGTGCTGTGCTCTGGCAGTGGCTTTGAATGAATGCCAACTGCTGTGTGGGTTAGGCATCGAAATCGAATGCTGGCAAATGGCGATAGAGTGCAATGTTATGCCTCTCTCTCTCTCTCTCTCTCTATTCAGTGTACAATTCTATGCACTCTATCCTCTCATTGTAGTCAAGTGTTTGACTCGACTGCACCGAAGAATTGCTAGTAATTCAAGTTTTTTACTTTTTTTTGTTGTTAAATAATCTGAGCGTAACTCAAGAGTTCATTCACTCAGCACAACAGCACAGAGCCATCCGACAGACCATTGGCTTCAGAATCATTTTATGAGTGATTCACTGAATGTGATTAAAAAAAATATCCAAAGAATTTCAAGGTTTCAAGTATTCAACTGACAGTAAGTGTCAAATCCGGCTCAGACTCAGACCGTCTATTGTTATTGTCGTTACTGTTGTGGTATTTTGTGCTGATTAGCACTCGATTCTCTGTTTTTTAATTCATAATCATCTTGCAACAAAGTCAACAACAACAATAATAAAAGGGTAAGCCTTAATCGATTTGTTCACCGGTATTATTGACTGACTGACTGACAACTTATCAGAAATATTATTCAGTGTTTTCTTGTTTTTGATTGAAAGGCCATTAGATTTTAAATTAACAAGCTATCTTTTGAAAGAAACCAGCTGAACATATCGGCTCATGTCAAATCTGTACTTACTTATTCCATTGAATTATACTTTCATTTCGATTATTTAATAATTTATAACATTTAAAATCAATTTAGAAAATTATTTTATTATATTTTCATTCAGTTGTTTGAATTGAAAATTTTTTCCTCTTTTCTTAAAATTATATTTCAATTGATTTTCATTCAAACAAATATTTTTATTTTTATTTTTTGCGCTTAATTTCCGATTTCAATGATTCAGAATAGGAGTCGACTGTTGAATATTAAGCGAATTTGTAGGGAAGGCCTTCCCATTGAAAATCGATAAATTATCTATTGATTGGATTATCATAGGATCTAGATTACTATAATTTTGAAAATTTGAACAAAAACCTACTTGATTCAAACTGTATAATTTATTTTAAATAATTTCAAATTTACGAATTAAGTGTGATTTATCTCAATTAGTATTTCAGTTTTTCTTTCCTAGATTCAAGTTGTATAATTAAGCTTGATGTTTAACTAATTTTGATAATGATAGTTTTGGCCAAAGATTAATAAAATTAAATGATAACAAAAATTGAGCGAACTCATTTTTTTGGAGAAAAATAGAACCAATGCTCTTTTAATATCTTTTTAGTTTAAAAATACTCTTTTAGTTTTTGAAAAAAAGCTTTGAAAATATTTTGTCACAAATGTATGAAAAATGTGGTTTCAATGCTTCGACTGTTTTTCAAACAAGAATTTAGTCAAAAAAAATAATAAAACTTATTTATAGAAAATTGAAATCATTAAGTAACATGATAATCTTAGTTAGAGACTTTTTTTGCCCACTCTCAAGACAGGCTCATTATAAAAAATAGGATTTGCATGAGTCTATTATCTAAATTGCGTTTTTAAATATATCCCAACATTTGATTATTTTCCTTATCTATCGTTTAAAAAACACTCGAATTTCAAAACTGTTTTCAATTGAAATCCAATTCTTTCAAACATTTTTTCCTAACATTTAATCTGAAACTCAGAGCGAAACTGATCTGTGTTTTTAAAAAACAGAAATTTCTGATAAAAAAAATATTTCGCCTAAAAAATAGGTTGAAAATTTTTTATTGCATTTCAATGATCTTATCTAAGGGTTAGTGATCTAATCTGATTGCTTGGGTAAATGGGCAAGGTTACAGACCCACAGAGAGATGTATATAAAAAGATTTAGCAAAGCATTTCACAGTATCAGGCAACATTTTCATTAGGCTGGTTGATGTGTTGTTGATTACGGTCAGATGGTTGCGAGAATCAGGCGGTGCTGTGTTTTACCCGTTTTTGGTCATTACTACTGATTGTAATGACAATTGAAGTCATCAAAGCGTGAACTGCTTTAAAGCCTTACGAATGGCTTTAAAGCATTTGTTTTATTGTGTGAGTAAATTGGCTGAATATTCCCATTCTTTGAGTGTAGGACAGGCTATCAGCAGGCAGGTGTGCTGTCATTGTTTGCCATTCAGAGCACATTCCTTTTGGAACAGACTATTTTGTCTTTTATTTCTGAATCGAGGGCTAAAACATTGAACCTTTTGGTCATATACTCGAACTCATCGCCGATTCATTAGACAGGAATATAAAGACAGCTTTAAAGGACAGGTGCTGTTCAACAGGTGCTGTTCAATAGCTGAGACTTTCAATTAAACTGAGAGAAACAGTAATTAATTGCCAATAATGAGCACAGCCATTAATTTGAGTTTTCACACCAGGCACTTGCCTTTACAATAGGGTTTGCCTTAGAGTTCGCTGAAACTCAATGCAATTGTGTGTAAATCAATAATTATCTGAATATATGACCCAAACCTTGAGGTTTGAGATTAACGTTAATTTTAAGCCTTCGATACAATCGAGTGAATAGTTTTTTTGTTTTGTTTTTCGCTTTTTGTTAAAAGGAATTTAAATTTAATCGTCAGACAAATTGAGGAAAACCTGCGACCAATTTGTGAATAATTCTTCTCTAATGGAGTGTCGTTTACCCGCCAGTGCATCAGTGTTCAGCGGATCTGCTCGTACAGTTATGCCTAAGCCCATCAACCATAAGGAGACGGCACCCAAATCGCTATTACACGTCAACTTTAGTACCGGCCAGGGTGAGCTGACCGAAAGGAAAAAGAAGTACCTGACAGCTAAGTATGGCCAGCATCAGATGAACCTGATCAAGAAGCGACTGCGTGTCGAGATGTGGATGTATGAACAGCTCCAGGTCCTCTACAATGTCTCGGTAAGTACATTTTCTAGCTTGATCATATCAAAAGAGCTGTCCAAAGAAATTCTGTGGAAAGACTGTTCAGACCATTTAATGTTGGTTTGGGTCGTCTCAGTTAATTACAGGAAATTCTGCTCTAAAATAAATGATGCGATTATTCTATGCTTTTCTGAGCGTTAAATTCTGTGGAATGGCCAATGGGAAAGGGGGGTCAGCATAAAATAATTAATCTTTTTTTTTGTTGTTACTTTTGGATCATTTGTTTAAAAGAGCGGATGTAAACTCAACTTTCAACAATTTAGCCGAAAATGGCGGCAACTCTACCAAGATTTGGGTTGATTTATACCTGGCTGATTGGTATTGATTGAAAATCATCCCTAATTTAATTAGGCCTGGCCAATCCTAATCAAAGATCTAAATTTAAAGTTCAGTTTTTTGCCTCTCATATGACTCAATCATGCAATGGAGGCTTCGGGTCAAAGAGCTTAATATGGATACAGTCTATCCTCAGTTTAAATGAATTAAATTTGAGAGAATCTTCAGTCTACTAGACTGTGTTTTGCCGCTTCGACAGTTCCAATCTAATGTTAATTTATCTAGATTTAAGATAAACACCTTTGGAAACAGCAAATTGATATAAACCGAGGCTTGACTGTACTTATTTATTGAAAATTGTTTAATCGTGTAAAATTGAATTCCTCTAATTATGATAAATGTCATGACTTTTTTGGGGTTGAATTGAATATTTGCGATCAGATTAGAAATGTTTTTAAATCAAAAATTGCTTATAAATAATAAATGAACCGAAAAAATATATAATTAAATGGTTTTAATAGTTGAAACAAATCTGAAATCTCATGAATTATGTAAATCAGGAATAGTTTTTGTTTTTACCTTCCTTTTCCTCAAATTGAGCTGAGCTGAACTGAGCATGGTCGTTGACTTGAGAGGCCCAAGGAATAGGAATGGCTTGGAATTTAGAATAATTCCTCTTTTTCCGGGAATGCCTTCTCTGGACAGTTATTAATTGTTTTGTTTTGTTTTCAAAGCTTATATTTTTCTGTAAAAATGTTACTAAAAATTATGATTTAATTTTAAGGACGACTCCAATGATATTGAGATCGATTTGGACGAACTGCTCGACTTGGAAGAGGATATGGGACGCAAGGAATGGCTTCGGGTCTGTCCTACCATTTATCACTTGAATAGACTTTCTGTAATTCTGTTCTTTTGTCTCTTCCTCTCAGAATAAATTGATAGACGCAAAACAATCCAAGGATATCGTCGAGACATTTATTGTGGAGCTACTGGAAAGGGCCAAGACTCTCTGAACAAATACAAATAATAATTCTATACATCGATTAGCTTTTCATATAAATTACAGCAAAATTTCAAAATATCTTAAAAAACTTTTTTTTGTAAAATTGAATTGCAGTCAGACTTGAATTGAAAGCAAAGTATTGAACACTTGAAAAGTGTTACCAAATAATAGCGTATCGATTAACCCATACGTTATGTCAGACCATATATTCTTGCAAACGATCTCTTGGTATTGAAAAAGAGGGAAAGCTATAATAAAATGAGTTTACTATTAAAATGCTATAAACTAGTCATTAGATCGCATCAAATATCATGTAATGACTGCTTTTCATTAATTAAAATTCTATCATAAAAACCGGTCTTCAAATGTAAAGAGAGGTTAAGCTCTTGGTTAAAGTACAACATATTTATTGTATAACTCGAACACTCATTACTCGTAAACCACTATTTAAATGTTGAGACAATAAAACCAAAGAAAGGGATGTCTTCTTCGATCACAAAATAAAACCGCTTTTCATCTCATTCTAGGAAATAATTGATAAATTGATTAACAATTGTTTTTTTGAAAACTATTAAATTTCCTTTTTTTTAACATTAATTAACAAATTTAAAGCTTTTCAACGAATATTAAAACTTGTATTTCAATGACTCGTTAACACAATTATTGTAAAAGATTTTATAAAAAGAAACAAAACATAGTTTTTAGAACTTTTTCTTAAATCAAATGATTATTTGTTTGCTTTCGAAACAAACTGAAAGAAAATTCAATGTTTTCCACAAAAAAACAAACGAAGATTTTGTGTCAAACTTCTTTTGGATAATGAAAACTAATAATTCAACTATTAAATATTTAATTGGGTTCTTGCAACACTTTTATCCTCATTAAAAAACGAGGGCAGCATTTGTTAATTGAAAATTATAGAAATTTTTAATTGTAATAATTTTGTCTTTCAAAATAATCAAACCGTTAACTCAAATGTAAAGTAATTAAAATTAAAATCCGATCTTTTGTTCAATTGTTTCTTTGAGACTTAATATTAAATTAAAAATTCTGTTTTTAAATGAGAGATATTTTTTTATTAAAAATTCGAAATAACACCATTTATCCGAAAAACATATCAAATGAGTCAAAAGTATTTATTCTTTGCCGAGGAATTAAAATTCATTAGATATGGACAGACATTATTTTAGGACTCATTCCGAGGGTTAACTCAAATGACAAAATGAAATTGAATGGCAAAAAATTGATGAACATTTGAATTGATTGAGTCTGTCTCTATCTCTGTTTAAACTTTAATGAAAAACACACATAAAATGAGACTAGCAAAAAATGACACTGATAAAGCGAGCGGAATGATCAAGGTCGGTTAGTTATAGAGAGCATACTATTAAAACTAATGCATATCCTGACCATTTTATATAAATTGTACTTAATCCCAATATAAAACTCTTTCATCGAAAAGCATGCTAGGACTTTAAGCTAAGAGCTAGCGTGGGAACTACTAATAAAAGAGTGGACTCCTTGGCTATCTCTGTCTTTCGCAAATTTATAAATGTTTTGCAGATTTGATTCGGGAATTCTTTTCATTATCTAAGTTTTAATCAAAAATTAATTGCTTTTAGTTTTCAATAACAATTAAATATTCCTAAAAGTAATTAATTTTTGATTAGAGCTTAGATAATACAAAAACTTAATTAATAAAACTTGTTTCCATTGTCAGAGATAGCCAAGCATTAGATTGAGATTACCAAGACTTTCAGAAAAGTGATGAGTTGGAGTTACAAATGTATAGTCGACTAAAAGTATTATATTTTTAAACGTTTAATAACAAGAATTTAGCCAAAAATATGAATAAAAGTAATGAATAGAGTGTCAGAAAATGAATGTCTTATGTATTGATTTGCATCAGAATTTAAAATTTGGTGAAAGCTGTGATTGAATCAAAATTTTTCAATTGGAATAAAGACTGAAATTTAAAACTGTTTACGAAATGCAATCAAAGTGTGTTTAAAATCAGTGTCTATTTTAACTGCAACTGGTATTAGACTACAAAATAGAAGTGATTTCACTTTGTATTTGGTATTGAAGAAAGTAACAGTATTTACCGAAATTTGTCTACCATGTTAACAGTCTGTGACAAACAAAGTCCAGGCATAATCAGGATAAGTCTCAATTTTCTATTTATAATTTTCATTTTAAATGAAAAACATTTATTTCAAATGACAATAACTTCCTTGACAGTTAGCAATCAGCTAACAATTAAAAAATTACAGCTAAAATCCTATGAATTAGCACAATTGCATTAGTTTTTAAGTTTAAAATTCTGCATAAACTTGCACGCATTAAATAAATGATTTTATAAAAATTCAGTTTTGATTACTTACTTTAAATTTGTGAGTGAGCTTTAAAAACGCTTTTGATAATTAATTTATAATTTCGCTGTAAATCTTCTCAAAATTTTCAATTGTCTTCGAATTTCACTTTAAATATAAAATCAATTTTATTACAATAATTTTTAAACAAATAATGCTTACATTTTCAAATTTTTGTCGTTTTGCTAATTGAATTTTCAAATAAATCCTAATTCTTCAGTTTAAAACAGTTGAAAATTTTCACCAAATATAAGAAATAAACACGTCTGTCTTCAAAGCTGTTATGATTTAAAATGATGTTAATTAAATATTCATTCAAACTTGAGGTTAAAATAAAATAAAATAAAATAAAAACCAATTATAATTATCACTGGCAAAAAAATCATTGTTATAAAATTAATTGGATTTTATTTTATTTTGTTTTAGTTTTTAATTAAAATTTAATTTCTTTTTTAAAAATATTTTTGACTGACGTCAGTTTTATATCGTGGAGCCAGGCATCCCTATCTACTCCCCCACCCCAACAACGAACCGTCCCGGTGAGCAGTAATAAAGAAATAGTTAAAGTCTATTTGATAAACGGTTAAAACCATAACGAAATAAGAAATTATATAAATGATAACAGGGGTAATAATTAAATTAGGCTAAAATTATAAATGAAAAATGAACTGCTTCAGTTCTGTTTATGGCGGTAACTGAAGGCGAAACCTCTGCGATCGTCGTGGTGCTTCCGATTGACGGTGTTCACCACTTTTACATTTTGACGGTTGCTCATCAGCGGTAAGAGGCGACTGGTTTGCTCCGAGTGATGGTCGTCTACACTATTGCGTCAGTTCCACCGAGTAGTTGGTCGGAGCTTTGGCATCATATATTTTGTTATAGAGTCAGCGAACTGTATATTGCTGACGGCTGGTTCGAAGGGCGGACCGTCTGCAAAATCTTCTTGCCTTTGTTTACTTGGTTGAAAATTTGGGCCGCTTAATTTAATGCGCCCTTTAATGCGGATGGGCAAACTAGGGCCGCTTACTTTTAAAATATCCTGCCCTTGTTTGCTGATGTGCAAATTAGGGCGCTTGAACTTCCCGTTTTGTGGGGTACTCGTCGAAAGTTGCGGGGCATACGCTTGTTGATTGCCATCGATTTTATGAATAAGTAATGACACTAATGAAGTTAAAGTTTTTAAAGAATTGTCCGACGGCTTCTCGGAGCACTGTGGTTCGGCTCGGGATTGCCGTCTCGTGCGTCGTTGTTGACGGACACTGCCCGGAACTGGCTTGGTGAGTGCGTCGGAGAATCCGATCAATTTACGGGGAACGTCAGTAATAAGACCCATCTTAGTGAGGGAGTCCATGCCGAGGATCACTGCATGACTTAGTTTAGGCAGAACTGTTAACGGCGTTCGGATAACTCCCCCCACGTAGGCCATCTCGACGTCCTCGATAACTTGTTTGGGGGTGATGCGATGATTGTCGACGGCCAGCAATGCAGGGTAAGGCCAGGCTATTCTACGCCCCTTTACTCGTTGGGCTTTGCTGGCACTGATGAAAGAGAATGTTGCGCCGGTGTCGAGCAACGCCTGCGTCTTAACACCGTTGACCGTCACGTCGATCGTTGGAGATCGGAGTTCTTTAACGAGTGCGAGCAGGTTAGGGCTATTTGATGCCGGTGCCGCGTTGAGCGATGCAGAGTTCAGGCACCCGGAAGCACGCACTTCCTCACTTTCTTCATCGGTAAACATCTGATGAAAGTCGTACTTCTTGGTTAAAACTATGCGCTCGTCTTCAAT
The DNA here is from genome assembly GCA_034695525.1 of Euzetes globulus. Taxonomy (NCBI): domain Eukaryota; kingdom Metazoa; phylum Arthropoda; class Arachnida; order Sarcoptiformes; family Euzetidae; genus Euzetes; species Euzetes globulus. The sequence continues at coordinate 22,957 of JAQIWP010000509.1, forward strand.
TAAGGCAGAAATCTTGGGTCTCTGGGCGGTAGTCGTAGGCTCATAGAAGCTGTTTTCGCGCTCAGAGCGAAGCACTTTCTGTCGTTGACGAACGACGACTCTGTTTATTGGTTGCGGGCAAAACCTCACTGTGTGGCCGATCACATCACAATTGTAGCACCGCACATCTTTGTCAGCGAACAGGCCGATCGTATTTTCAGTCAAATGCGGGGTGTCAGGAAATAACACTCCCTTTTCTGCACTCGACTGTTCAGGCAGTTCTTCTTGCCCTAAATTGTCCTCAAGCAAATTAGGGCAGTTTATTTCTGGGCTGGGGTTAGGGCAAGTTTCCTCGGTGCGAACTATTGAGGCGTTCATATCCCAGGTCTTCAGCGTCTCCATCATCGCTGGTAGAGTCGAAATTGAGTATAGGTGCGAATGAATTTGGTCCTCCACAAGACCGTTGCGAATGTGCCGTAATTTTCGGTGCTCTGGCATTCTCGGCTCCATTCGACTGATTAAGGCGAGCACTTTACGAGCATAAGCGGTATACGTCTGGGAATGAGATTTGCTCATCTCGCTCAATAAGTTCTCGAGGATGGCTTCAGCGCTCTTGGGGTTGTATTCCTTGAGGAAGGCTTCAACAAATGTTTGCCAAGAAGGCGGTGTTGGTTGCGTGTAGGGCAACATCTCGATGTCTGGGGTCGGCATTAGGGTGGTATCAAACCAGTCCCTTGCGCTGTCTTTGAGGTGGTTGCGCGCGTTATTCATACGTTGAATGTCATCCCAACCATTATTGTCGGCGACTATTTGAAAATCCAGATACCACTGGACGGCATCAGCTATATCGCCGGTGAAGTCTCTCGGCTTCATCTTCTCGGGATTGTTTGGTCGGTATACCGGGACTATGGCTGGCGTTGAGCCTTTGCAAAATAGGGCCGTAGAATTTCTCGCGCCCTGGTTTGCAGAGCTCGACGGCACTACTGTGGCACTGGTGACTAGTTTAGTGGTGTTCTCCGTAAGCGGACCTTTCCTATCACTTTTATCGGGTGAATGTATCGGAGAACCAAAGGTTGAAGTCAGGCGGCTCTTGAATGCAGTATTTGACTGCTGGAACCCGAGCGGAGTTGAAAATTGGTGCGCAAATCGAGGCGTCTTATTTTCTAGCGCCGCAAATTGGGGCGCTTTATTTTCTTGCGCCGCAAGTTAGGGCGTCTTATTTTCTTTTGCTATAATTTGCGTTTCCAGAACTTTATAATTCTTTGGGGCTGTAAGGCGAAGTTCTTCGCCGACACATTCATGTGGTGATTGAAACGATGAACACAAATTTGAGGTCAGACTGTTCTTAATTGGTGCAGATAGAGTCTGCTGAGTCTCGGTTAATGCTGCAAATTCGTGCGCTTTATTTTCCAACGCTGCAATTTGCGTCTCTAAATGCTGACAACGAATACGTAAGCCAACAATTTCAGCCGAG
>JAQIWP010000510.1:0-24409 GCA_034695525.1 Euzetes globulus
GAAAGGATGGCTGCTATTATCCAACACCACAACAGTAGTCTTCAACAGAAAGCTGTTGCCAACGCTTTCATTAAAAAGTTTGAATCAAATTCACAATTGATGGCAAAAGTGGTCGTCACTAAAATGAGTCCCTCAGAGACGGCACAGCACTTGAATAACACATACACCAAGGCTTCCGAACCGAAAACGCCCGAAGAAGTGGTTAAAAGTAAAGGACTACAGAACCAGACATTCATAAAGGAAAACTCGAAGGAAATCATGTCTTATGATATGACGCCTCCGCCCAAAGAATACGATTCCGACAACTACGACATCAGTCAAATGCAATCGGACGACGACACCGATGACGAAGAACAGCCCCGTAAAAGAATCCCGAGTTGGGCGCGCGGACCCAACTTCATAGAACAGGTCCACAAACAGTATAATAAGAGTCAGAGGGAAGTGTTCAAAGAGGCCAAAAAGGTGTTCGGTTCGGGCGATGCACTTCTCAAACGATTCGAAAGCGAATTCGATGTGATGTTCCCCGAAAAGTTTCTTAACCCAAAATATCGGAAAAGGACCAGTTCTGCAGTTTGGGAGGAACCCCCGCAAGAACCCCCGTCCTTCTTTCAGAATAACGACTCCATCGAAATTTGATTTGATTTTTAATATTTTATATAATTATTTAATAGTTTTTAAAATTTATTTAGTATTTTATGTTTTTAACTGATGAAAGATTTTATGCATTTATAATAAATAGATGATTCAAACACATTTCAATATTAATTTTTCGACTAGGTTTTTTTTCAATGAAATTTTGTCTAAATAATTGTTTACTTGTTAACCAAATTTTCATACATTTATTTTGGGTCTGACTATAAGAGTCGGTTAGAGTCAATAGAATACTGGTTTTCAAAAGTCTTGCTTTTTATAGCTTTAAATCTCTGATTACTTCTTTCAAAACATTGACTAATATTTAGTAAATTGCAATTCATTACTTGTTTCTTGAAGTCACAACACTTTCTCGGGTATACCCCCATTGGACACGACATTTAGCATTGAAACAAAGAGTTAATGATTATTTATGTCGGTTAGAGCCAAAGTTATGCAGATTTTAGGTTAGAGTGACTTTTGTGTGCGTGCAGAGGGGGATGTCTTCTTCAAGTGCGTGATTCGCATCATTTTCTCATCTATTTATCAATAATTAAGTGAAAGCCTTAAACTCGTTCTTCACTGAACCCGACATTCCAAGAAAGGGTCGAAAAACCAACAAAAGAAGTATTAGTTGTAATGAACCCGAATTGAGGCCGCAGTCCATCCTTTAAGTGATTACATTGTCAGACAAAGTGAGAGAACTCTCAGATCTGTTGCTCGACTTTAGAAGTTCTATTGATTGTGTCTTAAGAGTTGCCTCCACTGCCAGACCATAGACTTGTAATTTCTGTTTATTTCTTCATTAATAATAATTTGGAGGTAACGGACACTGGAGTTCAGTGCACCAGAAAAAAACCAGGAGCTCTAGGATTGAGGCTCTGGAGTGGCTGTGCGAGTGGATGAGCGCTCCAAACCTGAAAAACAGGAACTAATTATTGATTCCCAAGTTCAAGATCATACTTGTGCTGCACATCACTATCGCAACAGACATTCGAGAGAAAGAGCTGCAAGAAAGAAGTGTTTTCTTTAATTGTTGGCTAACTTTCACCGCAAACACAACTCAGAGAATTTGATTCAAAAGTTATTAAGAATAAAATAAAGTCTTTCAAAGTTATCGAAGTTTTTTGTGAAAATGTATTTTTCAAGTTTTTTGTGTCTAATAGTTGTTTCGAACATTACTTTTTCGTTGGGTTTTCCTTTTTTCATCAGAACTATCCCGAAAACTGTGGTCCGATATAATACTATACCATTTCCAGCACCGATCAGAACGATACCGAACTTCCAGTTGAACAGTCCGTTCCAGAGAAGACGCGCTCAAAACCCACATTTATCCAATAAAGTCGATAATCTCTATGTGGACGACCATTACCTCGAACAGAGAAAAATTGATGACAGATACGACATTCCCAGTGATGAGTCCAGTGATTTGCATCCTATCTATGTGTTGCCACCGCCTAACTTTCAGCCCATAGTCTACCCAACCTCTCGATCAGATGGTGTACTGTCGGCCCCCAAGTTATCACCTCCCAGTGGATACCTTCTGAAGCCACAGCCCCACAATTCTGTAACTTACGAATACCCGCCGAATGGCGTCAGTTCTTGGATTTTTGGTGGACTGTCTTCAGTTAAAAGGAATAACTATTGGGAGCAGTTATCAAAAGATTTGGCACTTCATACTCCAGTTAAAGCAGAACAGCCTAAACAAGTTGTCATTTATCTAAAGAGAACAGAACCTAAAGGACAACACCAGTGGTCATCATTTCCTGTGTATGAGGCGCACAGCATAGACCACACCAGTACTATAAATACGATTCTGAACAAAAGCAAGAATAAGACCAAACCCACTGATAATAATAATAAAGGAATGAAGACTAAACTGCCCGTCGGACTGACCAGCTTTTTCTTAGGAGGTATGAGGGGTGTGAGTGGCCGACACTGGCAAATGCCTGCATCACTGGTATCTCAGGTAGAGTTCATGCCTAATGACAACAACGTCCTGACCGATGATAAAAAGTACAAACCCGGCCTCCAATTCGATGACGACAACGACTTTTATAACTATAATGTTATAAAAGACCACAAATAATACCGTTTTTAGTATTTTTGTAATTCCATTCATACAAGTGGTCTAAAGTTCAAATTTCTGGACATTTCATTCATTTTGTCTTTTGTTAAAATCATTACTATTTAAAGAAAATCACCAAAAAATTGTTTCCGCATTCAAATACTCATTAAATGAATGTTTTCACAAACTGTCGACTAATTTAATTTCAAAAAGCATACATTTTGTAGCTGACAGGTATGATCCTACAAACATCTAGGTTCATAAAAAAAGATAATAAATTTTGCAAAAAAGCGATAAGTTTTAAAAAGAAGCATGTAGGTATTCGTAATAAATTAGATAGTCCTGATATGACTTAAGCTATAAATGACTATTTACTATTTATTTCAAAAGCGACCTTGTTTGTTTGGTAAATAAGCAATTTGTTTGCACATTTCAAAACATTGCAATAAATCTTTGGAAAAAAATCAAGCTTTGAGTGCAAGAAATTTGGTTAAATGAAAATCTATTCTATTTATAATTTGTTTTTATTTACTCGGAAAGGGATTAAATATTTCATCATTTTTACCGATAGCTTTGTGGAAACGTGTCACCCCATTTGGCAGAATCCCTTTTAGCCGAATCCCATTTGACCGAAAATTTATGTACCGCTTAGCCGAAAAAATACATGTCCGATTTTACAGAAGCAATTGATCCCATTTGGCCGAATAATATTTCAATGTACCAAATGGCAAAAAATTAGAATTAGAGGGTCTTTCCAAAAAGAATTACTTAAAAATGGATTAATAACTCCTCTTAATAATTCATCTAGAATTCATCAAAATATCATATTTCTTTCATTTGAATAAATATTTTAATTATCTTGAAAATTTGTTTTTATTTGTATAAGCTGTATTTTATATTACATAAAATTATCCTTAATTCGCTTCTGCATTACTGTATATATATTGTTTTTCGGTTAAATGGGATTCGGCCTTTTGAGATTCGGTTAAGTGGGACTCGGCTAAATGGGATTCTGCTAACTGATTGCAACTTGTGGCAATGATTTTGTTTTTCTTAACGTATTTGTTAAAGAGATAAAAAGCCTTTCGATGATTTTCTATTCAATGATACCTGCAATCATCAGCAAAGCATAGATTGGTTTGCAAACAGAATAACACATTTAACGACACTTTAAACTTATTAAAAAGCATTTAAAATCAGTGATAAAAGTTTTAAAAATTTAAAAACAGATAAATTCTCAATTCGTTAACTATTTTTTTCTAATTCAGTTCTAAATTTAGACTTAATTGAGTTATTTATCTGTTGTTTCGGTCGTTCAGAATAACAATGTTTTAAAAAAAACTCTTTACTTATTGACATTGAATTTAACGAATTCTGAATTCTGTTGATCTTAAGTCTCGATATTTATTGATTTTTTTTGTCTTAATTAAATCAAGTTTATAAACAAGATAAATGTTTAAGATTATGTTCAATTCCAGAAGCTTTAATACGAAATCAGTTTCCTGAAATCTACCGAAGAATATATGAAATATTAATGACTACTTACTATAATTTCGGATTCAAGACTACAAACTAATTCCCAGGTCTTCAATGTTTAAAAAAAATGATTTTAAATCCTTTAAATCACATGTTTTCAGAACTGAAGGAAAGGAATTTAACTAATTCTCGAACTTTTCAATAATCAACGAAAGTTTCATTGAAAATACTTTGCAAAAAAAGAAAACATGCAATAAATACATTAATAGAGTCGTGTGCTTCATAAAGCGAAAGGTCATTCAAGTGCTTCAGTGTATTACCCGGATTCAAAAGCTCTTTTTTGGTTAAAAAACTTTGGGATCGATAAAATAATCGCATTAAATAAATTTAAAGTTAAGTTTTGTGAATAAAGGTCTTTGCATAAAATTACACTGGTTTTCAAAAATAGACCAAATCTCGAATAAAATCTAAAGCTTTTTAGTTATTCATCAATTTTAACCGAATATAGGTTTAAATTTAACCTAGAATCCATAGAGGATTTTAAATGATTAAAGTTATTTACAAAGAAGCGAAATAATGGAAATCAAAAGCGTTTCGGAAACTAACACAGATCCTTTTCCTGACAATAGGCAGGATTAATAGCAGAGCTGTTATTGGATGCGAAAGACAGCGATTATATGCGAGTGAAAAGTCATTTGTTTCATCTGTAAAAACAATTAAGTTTTCCAAATAATTATAACTTTTTGTTGTCATTGAAAAAAATATTACAAAAGATGTGGCAATGAATGGAAAAACCTATTATTAAAAACATAAGGAGTAAAAGGTTTATGGCACCAATAAATTCAGCAAATCTTGTCATTGAAATGGAAATAATTTTGACAATCGGTTCGATAATAATTTTGGTTTTAATGACATCCGTGGTCTTCTTGTCATTCAAAATGATTCAATACAGACGTAGATGCAATAGGTATGAGGTTCTGGAGAAGTCTGTGGTAATGGATGATTGGCAGAGATACAGTCCAAAAGGAACACGAATACCCATTAGTCGACAAATTGATAAGGATCTCAATGCCAACCAAACATGTAATCGAGTGATCAATAATCGATTGGAAGGTCTCTTGAATTCTTCGGATTCTAAAGACGACTTGTTGTCAGCGCCAGTCAAAGACAAGAAAGCGAACGGTTGGTCACGATATGAGGGACGGACTTCATAAGTAATTCAATAATTATGTTTCAGATGGAATAGAAATATCGGAATTGGCGGTGACTAACAACGAATTGCCTGCCATTGACTTCAAACTGGTTTACTTGAGTCAGACATCGACTCTTCGGACGCATATAAGACGAGTGTCTAATTTGCCGGTTCAGTTCAGAAAGAACTGCTCGTCTTATGTCAAAATATCTCTGATAACCGACAGGTACACAACAAACCCATTTATATTCCGACCGCAAAACTATTATTATTATTGATTTCTACTTAACTCAGAGACCAAAGGCTTTGCCTTTTGCTTAATGTTTACCTTTAATAAGTTTTTTGACTTTCAGTTTGGGCTCAGAATAATTCCTAGTATTAAATAATATTTTCTCCCCTAATGGTAATCATTATATCAATCATTTAAGAGAAAACCAGAGAAAAAATATCAAACAAGATTTCCAGTGAATATTTGGCACAAAAAAGCTTTTTTGATTAAATTCCTTCACCAAAGAGAAAAAAAATTCTCGAATTACCTATAATTCCATTTTCTTATGGTTTTATAGAATTTTAGAAATATTTTGTGGAATTAAAAAGTGATAAAATGTTTTGTGACTTTAAATCTTATTAAAGGGAAATATTTTGAATTCTATTCGATAGCGAAAAGCTGTCCTCATATCACACCAATATAATAAAGAAGTCTTTAAACCCCGAATACGAGGAGAACTTCACATTTTCGTCGCTGACATTCGACGAGTTATCAAACATAACGATAAGGATATGTGTTTACGTCAAACGCAAGCAATTATCTAAACGACAATTAGTGGGCGACTTATGGGTTCCACTCTCCAGACCTGATTTGCAACCAGATATTGAACTAATTTGCAGCGAAAAGCTATCGTTAGCCTGTCCTCAAACTGGCAAAAGAGTAATAAATTGTTTTCAATTATTCACTGATTGCCAGACAAATGTGAACTGACTACTTTTCTTTTTGAAAGGGTCCACTTCTGTTGGTTGGAAAACTTGGCTTTATTTTTATTCAAATCCAATATCAATCAGAGGCCCAAAGAATTAAAGTTGTTATAAGAAAAGCACAGAACTTATACAACAAGTCTATAACAAACAGCTTTCAGATAACTAAACCGGGTATGAATTTAACACTTACTTCACATATTCACGAATATTTCGTAACTCGGGATAAGTACCTATTCTTGAATTATAATGACTTTAATAAGTGGAGAGTTTCTTAGTTTTTCCAATTTTTTTTTGATAGACAATGAAATTTAATTAATTACGAAATTTTCAATACAATTGTACAGAATTTTTGATGTATTGATTTGAAAATTGCTAGAGTATTACGTAATCGTTAGTTTGCTGCAAAACAACGAAACAGTTTTATACAAAGAGACGAAGGCAGCGGCCGGAGTGTCGCCCGTTTGGAACCAACCATTTCTTTTCGATGTCAACCAAAGTGATGTAAACAAGTATTGGATTCAGTGTCTTATAATGCAAGGAAAGAGTTATACTAAGGATGGGGTGATTGGACAAGTATTGGTGGGTCCCAACACAACTGTCTCCGGTATTCAACACTGGAATGACTTGATCAATTCAGAGTCGTTGGAAGTTTCCAAATGGCATCCGATAGCTAGTGTTGGGACGGCTTGCCTGTAGGCCCTATAATTAGGGTTTAAAACTTTACAACTATAATTGGATTTTACTGTATATATGGAATGAGCAAAACTAATGATCGATAGCTCTCTCATTAAAAATCAAAGAATATCTGTAGAAAATAAAGTCAAATGTTTTATATTAAACTGTGAATAAGAAAAGTTACCCACTGGTTATCTGTGCAATTGTCAGACCAATTCATGTCCCTAAACACACCCATATCTAAATAAAGAATATCCTGTGCACATTCTGGCACCGAATTACTAATTAAATCTAAGTTATTATCTGTGAAAACATCAATAGTTGCAAAAGTATTCTTATTGATTAAAAATTAGGGGAAATTTATGTCGAAATCAAATTTTTCTTTTTGATTAAATGGTTTTTTTTTCTCAAATCAATTCAAATAATCAGAAAAATTCACTTTAAGTTCTGAACATTTTGTCGTCAAATAAGAGTTAAAGTCACATAAATCACAAAAAAGAATAATTAATTCGAAAATTAAGTTTTCAGTCATCAGTTCGCTATCAATCAAATGGAGTGGATTTTGTCAATAAGATCAAGTTCAATATGATAATTTTTAAGTAGGAGATGGTAGACAGGGTTTTCCTAAACCACCAACACTTGTGACAAACCCAGTTATGTCGGGTTAGTTTCTTAATAACTATTACTAGTACTATATTAATATCCTTGGAATTGTTAATTAAGTCGTTAAGTGTTTAAGTGATGTATTGAATAATAATATTATTTCATAGCAAGTGTTGAGATATAAACAAATCTAACAGTTAGTCATACCTTGCAATTTGAATAAATTCAGAATAAATGAGATTTGATTAAAAAATCACCTGACCAGCAAACCTGCAATTGATTACGAAATTAGATTCAGGGAAGTATTGGGAATATTCGACGACTATTCGGAGCCAAATCAGTCATTCAGTTCTGAAAGCTAACAGAAAAACAATCAATCAAAAGATTGAAAAATTGTCAGTGCAGCCAAAAAGGCTCCAGGTGATTTCCAGTTAGCCTATAGTAGGTTTTGATGATACAGCTATCATGTAATTACCACTGTAAAGACAATTTCTTCTTCGTCTTTCTACTGACTTCCTGAAGCAATCTTATTTTGTTAAGAAACCTGTCCTGGAGTTGTACACAATTAGACTACATTAGACTATATTAGACTCCCTGGAAGGTTGTGATGGAACAATCCATTTGTGATTAATTGTAGTTATAGTCGATATAAATATAGACTAATAATGAAGAAATCGATTGTTTATTCATTAAGCCATCAATAAATGGGTTAATTAGAACAGAATGAACTCATTTCGGATGTTTTGACAATAATTATTGTTTACACAAAACAAAAGGCATTCCAATTGAATAATAGGTTATTTTCAATCGAAATTTTGTACATTTGTTTCCATCGCAAACAACTTTCGAGAATTTAGTTTTCAATCAAAAAATGTTTGGGATAACTGTATTTTCCCGGCTCTTTTTGATATTCACACTAGTCGTTGTATTATCTGTGTCCTTACCCACCACTAAGCCAACAGATTGTCACAACTCTAATGAACTCATTGACCATCATTTGGAACATCCAATTCTCAAGAAACGCTTGAAACGATTTCTATACCCACAGCTACTGGTTCTGAATCTGAATTCCTGCGGCTGTAGGAATAGGGTAGTCAACCGATATGGAGTGGGCAATAGGTATGGATTAGGTGAGTCTATCGATAATTTATCATTTATTTGATTAATAGTCAATAATTGATTAATTTGTTACTCAGGAACCACTTATGGACCTCTCAATCAGCTTAGAAAAGCCCGAAATAGGAAATATTTGGTCCAAAGGAAGCACTTATTGAGAGCACAACCCGTTCGCAAACAAAAGAAGATTTCATTCAATTTGAGTACAAATAAAGAAAATCGAAATCAGAAAAATCGCATAAAAAATGTTCAAGATAAGAGGAATTTTGGCGGTTAAGGACTGCATAGAGGACTGGTTTTAACCATAAGTTATTAATTTAACCATCAAAACAATTTATGTTCATTTTTATGTACTTAAAATACATTCGAGTCAAATAATAAATAAATTTCACACAAATTCTATTATAAAGTTCATTACAAATCAAAACAAACGAATGAATAAAATATAAAAATAATAAAAACTAAACAGAAAGCGGATTAAGTCAATGATAGACTTTGTTTGGAGACAACCATTGAATCATAAGTCAAACGCTTTCCTTAATAAATATTTAAGAGAATTATGATATTAATCACAATTTTGAAGCTTTTACTGCATTTTAATTGACAGCTAAACCGTTAACAGCTGTAGGGAAAGGCATTGATTTATTGAAAGTATAGAATCATATAAATTAATTTGCAGTCAATCGGGGGATCACCTGATCAATGATTTGAGATTTATTAGTTTGTCCTCCACTACGGAATAGTCGCATCTGTCATAAAGATCTGTGAAAACCCAATAAAATTTATTATTGGCTCCAAATTTTTAGGAAAAAATGAGCCGAAATACTGATGACATTCCAGTTCAAACATTTTTGCCAGAAAGCCATCAATCAAATTGATATTGATCATAAATAAATGGGAATTCAAAGCGGAAACAAACCGCAGCAATCATTTCAATTGATTTCTTCAATTAGAGTTTTAGGCTTCAGTTTTGCTCTCAAATCATCACTCGATTCGTCCAAACGGTTGCTTTCCTCAGACAATGACATTGTTTCTGAAATAATCGAACATTTTTGTCAATATTCCGCTTTAAATCAGAATTCGAGTCATTCTTACCGATAATTAAATTGATTTGAGCCAAGCAATCAACAAGTGCTGACCCATTAGCCACAGACCAACTCAAGAAAAAGTCCAATTTCTTTGTCAATAACTCTAATTGTTTTCTCTTTTGTTTGGATAAGTTTTTCTTCGCTTTACTTATAATTGAAATCAAATCACTTAATGCTCTTAAAACATATTCAGGTGTTTCTAAAGACTGTGTCCTTAGTTTTGGTCCTTCGATCAGACACTTGAGGTCACGGAGTGATTCAATAGCTATTTGCGAGGGCTGTTCCACCATTATTTGTTGGACTGACATTTCCAGTGATTTACTCAAATCATTACAATTAATATTATCTGAAAGTTGAGGACATTTATTGATAACCGTTTCAATGGATTCGAGCGAATCATATTCTCCATTAAAAAGACGACAAACATAACAATAACTTAAAAGTGTGTTAACCACTGCCGGACACACCGATGGCGACACCGGTTTCTGTAAAATAAATAATTGATTCAAGTCAATTAGCATGTTAATTAATGTATCCCATTTCATTGTAAGCTATAAACTTAATTGGAAAGAGTAGGCTTTCCAATGAGTGAAGGATTGTGGGCACAGCTTTTGGAATAATGGCATCAATTGATTATTGCTTATAATAAGGCATTTGCATAAAAAGGCCAGGGCTACTTCATTTTTAGATCAAAGATTTAAAGATAGCCTTTTCCTAAATTCCCAACATGGAAAAAATGCTGAAAGACTTACAGAAATTAAATCATTTAATTTATGTATATTTGTGACCAAATCGGGAATCTTTGAGTCTTCATCAGTGTTTTCAGATGTCTGAGCGACAGGTGTTTCATCCAAAGGCTTAATTAAAGAACCAATGGATCTGTTATCTGATGTCTTCCACCAGGGATTCCATACGTCCACAAAGTCACCAATTTTTCCACTCTTCAAGAGTTCTTTGAACTCTTCTTTTTCTGAATGACTTAATTTGTTCCACAGCTGTTCCGAATCACTAATATCTAAATAATTGAATCGAGAATCCATTTCATTGGCTTCTTGGCTCTCAGTTTGAATGTTTCCAATGTCTTCATCATTGTCTTCTTCTGGAGTTAAATCCTCCAGAAGTAGTCTATCATTCTTTTGAAGCATTTCTAGGAATTTCTGTTTCGATGATTCACTTAAAAGTAGACAAAAATGAGTTAAAAAATCTTAAGGAAAACAAAATTTGGTCCATTACTCGAATTGTTGTGACAGAAGTTCTTCAGTAACACATTGTTTGAAGAACTCCTCCGAACACTGGATGTGTTGGACGCTTTTGAAACAGTCTGGGGAACAGTACCGCCGATGGCATCGCGAACAGCAGTACTTGGATTTGGCCGACAAACAACTGAAGCAAAAGTTGATTAAAATCAGATTAAAAGAAACCACCGAAGAATACTCACAAATCACACAATGACACAGCTTTCAAATTGTTATCCATCGGAAGTGATTAAACCAAAGATGACTAATATTATCTTAAGATCAAATTCTAATCCATCAAAAGGAAGTGTCACTCAATAGGCTTTAGATTACAATCTTTTGTTTTGTTTACGAAAGTGTATGTGAATCACATGTTCGGCCTATTCATAGACGACGTAATCGCGATCCAAAAGTGTCTGACTTTAAGGAAACTCAAAACTATTTTCTCATTGAAGCGAAAAAATATATATTATTTTTAGAAAAGATTTATTTTGGAGTTCAATAACTTGTTTTTAAAGTAAATTTCGTTCAGAAAATTTTTACGATTATTGCCATTATATTCACGAAATCTAATTTAAATGTATAAAAGAAAAGTAACTACTCTTTTAAGACTACTTTCTTTGTTTAACGACCAATTGTTTGGCTAACATTTATAGTCCAATAAACCAAATATATTCGGTTCCTATCATTGAACTCAAGCCGTTATAAAATTCGGTAAACAATTATACGATTTTCTTCTCAAATGTTTAGAGAAGAAGCAAAAAACAAAGAAATGCTTTCTTTATAAGCATTTTCACACATTAGATATTACCTGAAATACGGCAAAAACCTCGATTAATCCCAAAACACAGAAAATCTCATAAAAATAATGACTTTAAAAGAGAAAAAAGTATTTTAAGCCACGGAATGCTTGCATTCAACCAAAAGTGAGACATCGATTCGGGTTTTTCATTAAAATAGAAAAAATAGCGAAAACGTATAATTCAATTAAAATATTTGTGAAAAACGAACGAAAGGCAGAAAAATTTCGATTAATTTAAAATTTAATAATAATTATCTTTTTATTTTTGAGAATTATTAGCACATTTTCTGAGTCTATACTTTAATTAGATTTTATTTTTATATATTTCCTATAAAATTAAATATATTTCGCGTTTCAATTGATTATTATATTTACTAAAAGTTTTATTTTGAACTTAAAATTAGTAAAAATAGGATAACAGTCGTAAAAATGGTAAATATTTTTTGAAATATTCACAACATTTATAGTTAATCGCAACTAAAAATATTAAACAATTTTCTTGTCGTTAGAATCGGGTCTAATCTGCCGTTAAAAATAATATTTAGAAATAATCTTTGGTTTTAATTATTATTATTACAAATAAAAACAAATATTATGTCAATTGATATCAAAGTGAATCAGAAGCGCACAGGAATTACATTTGAATTATAAACTTATGAAATGAATAACACATTAATTAAACAATGAATGAAATTAATGAAAAGAAAAATAACTGAAAAAACATTCAGTCAATGCTTTTCCAAAACAAAAAATCAATTTTTAAAACATTACTCAAAAAAAGACTTAGAATTGAATTAATAATAATAATAATAATAATAGAAAAAAAATCACAACAAAACTGAATGGAAGCGAATGGAACTCAACTTTTTGTGAAAAGCGATTGTCCACCAATTCTTCGCAACTGAATTGGGATTTACCTAAACATCGGCTCTAATGAGTCGATGTAATTACTTCTCCTGAAGTGCTTGGGATCCGCTTTAAGCTGAGTCTGAAGCCATTCTTCATTTAATCTCATTTGTTTGTCGACTTCCCGTTCCTCCCGTTGTTTGACTAAACTCTTAGCCCTCTCCAACTGCCAATTAGACGCTGACGAAGAAGTATTGCTATTGCTGTGAAGCAATAGAGATCCGGATGAGACGCCGATCGGGTTGAGGCCAATGTTGTCATAGAGTGAGTGCGAGGAATGTTGTGATGTCTGCGAGCGTTGATATGTCTGCGAAATAGTCGATGCGTTACTAAACTTATTACTATCGATGGCTTCCGTGGCTATTATGTCGTCCAAGTTCTTCAGCACATTCTCGACGTTAGGCTCAAAAAGTAAGGCACTTATAGACTGATTTAAAGGTGATTGTGAGGCCGGTGTCGGCAGCGGTGGCGCTGACGGCTTTATTACAGGTGACGACGGCTGGGATGTCATTAGTGTCGAAATATTATTAAAATTAGTAAAAGCTTTTCGGTCGACCGACGGGTCACGGGTTGGCGATTGGGTTGAGTGCGACATTTGAGCGATTGGTGTCGAATAGGTCTGCCTTTTAGACCGGAATTGCATAGTTTGAGGCAAAAGTTCTGTTCTGTTATTATTGCCGGAAATACTACTACTTATCGAGAGATTAGTGAAACGATTACTAATTTGTTGACTACTTTGCAACTGTTGGGAACGCCTCGCGATTTGGTCCAAAAGTAGGGACAGTTCGTCATCGTCTGAAGTAGTGGTCGCTCGACTATATTCACCGCCGCTGTCGTCAGATATGGCGATCCGTTCTTTACTATTGTTTGAGTTATTGTTCACTAGTTTTTTGGTCGAAGAACTCGAAGCACAGACCATACCATCATTGAAAGCGTTGTCGTTCTTCTCACCATTGATCGAGTGTTCCAATTGATCCACTTTTTTCTGAAGAGCGTTGATCTGAGCGATGGCTTTCGCCTGTTGTTTCACCAGAAACACTATTTCCGGACTAATTGTCAATTCGGTTGTTGTCGTCGTTGAGGTTAACGTCGACGACATTGACTTTTGTTGGATCTGTGGATCGTTAACAGACTTTATAGTTCTTTGGTTGACTCCAATGGCGTTATCATTAGTTTTGCCGATTTGTGACAAACTTTGTTTGTTCTGAGAGTTGGGCGAACTTCGGGCTAAACTGTGCGGAAGACTGGCGTCACGTCTAGAGTTCGGTGATAGGACTGGACGTGACTGAAGACCAGCAGTTCTGCTGTCAGTTCTTAATGTCTGCGACCGAGAAGTCGGAGACCTATTCACAGATCTTAACATTGAGTTGGGATTAGTTTCAGACTTTGACGGCTGTTGCGAATCATTGGCCGAACTGTTGTCCCGTTTTGGTGTTCGGCACTGACTTCGAGACACTAACGAAGCCTTCGATGACTGGTTTGGCGACGAAGTGCTCGACTGAGAGGGCGACCGATTGGCCATCGACTGAGGCGGCGATCGATTCGGGTTGTGGTCATTATCTGTCGGCCTGTGAGGGCCCGCAGTCTTTGCCGTCAATTGTCTTAAATTAAGTAATTGTTGTTCTTTTCTTTGTTTGTTTCGAGAATACATATTTGACATACATTTCAGTCGTCGGACAACCGATCGATCCTTTGTTTCACAATTGTTTTGAACAAAACATTTGACTGGAAGTCAAACACACAATTAGTAACTGATATGACATTAAAATGTGTCCACAAACTGATCAGAAATCAAATTATTAAACATTAGATAATCGAATACTACGTATAATACGTATTCTCTTTCCAAATGACCGACTTTTGCACTCATACTCAGGATGTGTGCACTCATACCACACAACATACACACACAAACCCCATTACAGCCACACAAAGGGGCACTCACTCATTGGCAACGCATCCGCAGTGGCTGTTGTTGTGCAGTTCAGTTTGTTTATAGAAAAGGCTGACTTTCTTATCAAGGTGATTAGGCTAATCAGGCAATAAAACTGATTAATTGCCTAATGCATTAAATTAATGATTTATTAGCGATTAGAGTCCGTTCGGAACCCATTTCCTAAGCGATTAAGTATTTTATTTTGAGTCAATGGTTTTTAGTGTATTCTCTACTAAAGTTTAGGGGTTCTGTGACTGAGCTTAAGAGCTGTTTTAATAGATAACGATTTGTTTGTATAGTTGTGCGCAGTATTTGTTGTATGACTGAGTGTTGTCTCTCTGCTGTCGACTCGACTCTCGTGTGCTATTCATTCAATTGATTTCAATTCCTATCCTATTATTTAGTTTTTCAATACACTGTTGTATAACAGGCCCTAAAAAACAGTTTTATTTTCTTCCTTTTTATCTCTGGTTTAATATTTGCAGAAGTAGTTTATATCAAATATTTTCTCTCAATTGATATCTCTTACGTCAAAACTATTTGATAGCATTTGACAAATAAATTCTTTAAACACTGAAAATGTTTTTAATGAGTAAATGAGAGATAAAATAAAACTTTTGAAATTAGTTTTTAATTATCTCTTTTCATATGACACGAACACACACTTAACTGCAAAATTTATTGAAGAAATTATTAAATTTTACTCAAAAAAATATTTGAACTCTTTTCGGGTCTGAAAAGAGTGACTTCACTTAGAAATTAAAAATTTTTATATAAAACTTTTAATAACTTTTAAAAATGAATTAATGGGTTGAGAGAGAAAACATTGAGTGAAAAGTTGTAATACTTTTTTTTTGTTGCAGAAAGTCTTTGAGAAGAAGTAAAAAAATTAATTATACTTTTCGTTTGGGAAAAAGTATTGAATTTCAAATGTTATAGCAGTTAAGGCACAGAACATTAATAGACCTATCATTTGATTTTCTATTCACAAGACTAGCAATGAATGGAAGACAAGGATAGAGAGAGAAAAACTTCATTATTCAATTGAGTTCATATGAATTTTCATTTATTCAATTCTTATAGAATAAGAGAAAAATACTAATAAATTATTTGGCGAAACATAAACAACAAGAGAGCAGACAAATGAATGGCAAGTCTTGTGGAGAAAGAATAATCGTTTTGTAAAATTAGGAGAATATCCTATTTTCGTATTCGGAGCCAAAAAATATTCCGTTTAATAGCCATTAGTTTTTCATTTCAATTGTTTTGTAATGTGTTTGAGAAGAAGAAAAAAATCCGATTGTTTTACAATTCTAACAAAGCGGAAGATAAATGAAAAGACTTGATTTTCACTGAAACTAATGCGAATAATATTTTGAAAATTGTTTATCTCTCTCCCAACAGTTGCCACAAGACATGTGCCACAAAAGCATTAACTACATTATCTTGCTTATCGTCTTAATTTAGTATATTTATAATCATTTTCCATAACCAAAACTATTGGAGATGTCATTAGTCAGAAAAGTTCAAAGGAATTCTTTAAATTCTAATAGTCTTTTGATTGTTATTATTGGAAAACTTGTTGTGTTAATGGTTTTCTTTAATAAAAAATATCCTTTTTTCCACTCATTATTTGCCACTTATATGAGTACACAATGACTTTGAAATATTTTTCGGTTTCTTGCGTTTAACTCAAACTTTTAGGAAATATGTTTTTTTTTCTTCTCAACACAACTGCGAAAAATACATTTAATTCTAATGTTTGTCTTATTATTTGCTAATTTAAACATTTCTTTTTCTCTCTATTATGTTCTCGCATTCAATACATTTAATGTAATTTTGATTGAATTTATAATAATTTTGATGTCAAAGACAATTGAGAGAAAAAACAGTATTAAAGAGCATTTTCCTCGACTATGGCTGTAAAAAGTTGCCAAAAATAAAAAACAAGATTAGCTCTGAAATGACAGTAAACTGTGTTAACTTCAATTAAAAAGCACAGCAAATGTAGAGTTTGTAAAAAGGATTTTTTGGAAACACAAATTGATTTGTTCCCGATATTTGCGGTCATAAAAAACATTTCTAAATGGCTTTAAAATTGTTGGCCAGTAGTCCTTAATTGTGGTTCAGTGTAACAGTAGTTTCAAACATAACACAAACATCAGTTCCCAAATTATATGTCTTTTACTTCTGTTCGAACAAAACTATTTGATTATTGCGATAATAATAAAACTTTTAGCTCAAGTAAAACATGGGTTACTCCACATCCACTACAGTCTAGTCATTCATTAAATTAAAATTCAGATCAATTGGAATCGATTTAAGAGTTTTTTTTCTCAAAACCTCTTTTGATTGATCGACTTCTAAATGCCTGAAAGCCTTTGAATATTCATTAAAATAATAAAGAGTTGAGAAGAGAAGGCTCTGCGAAGAGCTGAGCAAAAAATCCTAATCAAAAAGCTATCAAATCATTGAATTGACAATTATAACAAAATATTGATTATCTCAAATGATTACACCATTGATTGGTTTCTCCTATCAATTCGCACACCAAATGTTTGATTGCACACTAAAAAAACTGACTGACTCATTTAATGAATTCTAATTTATTTTATTTTATTTTCTCTCCGATTAATTAATTGAAACCTTTTTGAAAACTTAATCTAATTTGATATCAATCCGAGGAAAAGACTAAACGTAACTATTAATTAGGTGACTAACTAAATTGGTTTGCAAGCTAATTGTGGGCAATAACCTTCAACAGCTTGATTTTGAATCGAAAATATGTTTCAATTGATAAATCCTTGACTGATATATAATGAAATATTTTTTTCATATACACTGTGTGTATGTATTCGTTTGAAAAATGTGTTTTTATGAATAATATATTCATTATATCCACTGTTCTCTACATTTGTTTTTTTCCTATTCAATACTCGTCCGACAATTTTAGATGTTATTAAAGATATATCCCATAAAATATAATGAGTTTTTCTCTCTAATAATAAAATTCGTTTTCAAATTATGCTATTTTTCTTATTATATCTCATTTTCTCTTTTGATAAAACCTTATTTCAATTCTGATTTTCAAAAAACTATTGTTTTCTGGTTTAAAATTTCAATTTTGATTTACGGTAGAATATACACGAAATGCATTTAAATTGTTAAGATATCTTTTGATGGCTGAAACTATTTTGATTAAATACGTAATTTTAAAGTGAATTTTCTTTAAATTTTAAAGAGCCTTATCATTAAGCAATTTTTAGCGTAATGAGAAAGTTATCAATGGCTGAATGGCGAGCAAGGCTATTCAAACATAGAACACACTTATTTACCAAAAAACAACCAGATTAATCAATTCCATTAGGAGCATCAGTTTAGTTCTTCCATTAATTTTATATTTAGTTACTCAGCTTTTGATAACTTATTCTGAATATGAATTTTCAGATTAGATAGGACAAATTTAGGACCCTTAGTGACAGACCTTGAGCATGGCTGTCACGGGTGAGAGAGAATGTTTTATCTTTTGAATCTGAATGGAAAGGATATAAAAGGAGTGAAATGATTCTAATCTGTATCTCTCGTGCTTTTCGAGTCAATGAATTTCTTGATAGAGATCTCAGAATTCTTGTGTAATCTAACAAAACTATACACAAAAATAGCTGTAATCTAACTCCTTTTCGTTAATAATAATAATGAGAAAATTGTTTACTCATTCCTCTTTTTATTTATTCATCATTTATTCATGAATATTCATGAGAAAACTGTCAATGATTATATATTTGAATTTTTATCTTTTTTTAACCAAAATTTTAGAGAGAAATTAAAAGTAGTTTCTGGAGAAACCGCTTTAATTAAATTGAATAAATTAATTAAAAAATCATTAGATTAGAAGTCATATGTTTTGCCGAATTTCCCGAAATATGAGATCACTGATCGATTATAAACTGTCCATTAATGGTATTCTAGTAAAATCGAAATTTATTATCTGATGACTTTAATTAATAATTTTTTCTGTCTAATTAATTCCCAAATAACTGGGTCTTTGAATTGGAGGAAAATCTTGTCTTAGGCTCGAGCTTAATTCGAGTTACTTAGACAGTTTATTTCAATTGATTAAATTATTTTATTCGACATTCAAAACACAATGTTTTCTTGTAATTGACATAACATTAGAGTTGATGTCATGTCGTGAGCACTAAAAATGAGGAAATGATATAAAACTTGCAATTAATCCCATTTAATAGGGACTGGAAATAATAAAATTATAGAAATTAGGAAATAAGACATCAGTTTCTATAGTGAAACAAATCTCTATGCAATCATTTTCTACAAATACAACAAATAGAATAATAATAAAAGAAGCATGCTCAAAAAGACCTCAATAGTAAAATAAAATTATCTTCGATTATTAAATGCGCTAATGGTATGGCAGATGAATGTCTATTTAATTAGGCATGGTTGAAAACATTCCCATACGAACACAATTGGTTGCGAAAGATATTCTGAAAAATATTTGGGAGAAATTCTGTTTTTGTCGGAAATTTTATTGATTGGTAACTTCCTGTCTAATGACTGACTGATTTCTGACTGATTCCGCACAGTAATCCCCTTGCACAATCATTTGTTTAGGCATCAGAAAGTTTGACCCTTACCAGAGTGAAAACGACAGAATGTCTTTCGTCAAAAAAAATGATAGGTAATCCCTGCTCTAATTGACTTTAAAGGGCATGGTTGAGCGGCTCTGGGTTAAATTCAGTTTGGAAAGGCTATTGTCAAAATCAAGTGACGGGTTTGTCAAACATTATTTGAAATGTCAACAGAAATCGATGAGTTATATCCAAATAGTTTTTGTGATAAATTAAGACATTTTTTCTGACAATTCGCTAAACATTTCAATCATTAGTTTGATTATAAGAAAAATTAAAAAAGACTTACCATTGAAAACATCAGAACAAAAGTCGTCTTTGAAATCGAAAAATCTGTTGAATTCAACAACAAATTGAATATTCAATAGAATCTATTGAAGCGTTCATTGATTTCAGAAATATAATTCAATGATCTCTCTCTGTTTAAGAATTGCAAATGAGTCAGCACAATCTGCCATGAGATAGTTTCGGTGTGAAATTCTGATATCAATTCAAATTTAAAGGTCAGCCAAAAAACTTTCCGTCAAATATATTTAAAAATTAAATTTAATAAAAAGTCTATTCACAGGCTTTACTATTCAGTAGACTTTTGAATTCAGTTTGTGTTTGAAGTTTTGAATGTTCACAAAAGTGGTGAAAAAACGAGTTTCTCGGAGAATACGATTAAAACGTTCAGTTCATTATTCATACACTTGTATTAAGATTCTTATGAAAAGGGCTTTTGATAAGCACTCGATTCACATCTACAGCCCTGTGTTTGAATAACAGTCTCAAACAAATTAATAGTTATTTAAATAATTATTATTATATAACAGAAGTCTTGAGCCCAAAGCCTAACAAAAAAAGTTAATTACAAATAATCTAATTATAATGGTTTTCAAGTACTGAACCCATCAGTTATAATGAGTCCAGATTTCTATCATTTATAATAACCGGTAATTTTTCAACACTCGACTCAACTGTTTATTTTTGAATCTAATAAATAGGATATCATTTGGAATCAAAGTCACAAAATCGGAAATAGAGTTAAATTTAGTTTTTTTTCTCTCTCTCTTCCATCACATCGAATAAAAGCATCGAAACATGAGATTTATTGACAGTCGAGTTGATTGCATGGAAA
This sequence comes from Euzetes globulus, assembly GCA_034695525.1. Taxonomy (NCBI): domain Eukaryota; kingdom Metazoa; phylum Arthropoda; class Arachnida; order Sarcoptiformes; family Euzetidae; genus Euzetes; species Euzetes globulus. The sequence continues at coordinate 20,472 of JAQIWP010000510.1, forward strand.
AGTCGAGTCACTTAATGTCTTGTATTTCTAGTTTTTGTCGTTCAGGTTATCGATGAATATTCATTGATTTAATTTTGCTTCAAAAGCCAGACCAGAATATTTATTAATCAAATGTCAATTTACATGAATTATGAGGATAATGTCCAGGATTATTAATCAAAAAGCTAAACTTAAGAGCAGTGTTCCCCTCGTCGTATAAATCAGATAATATACAAAAGCTTTAATACAATAAATAATTTTCAATTACAAAGAATTTATATAAAATATGAATTATTTCCTATTATTTGTGTTGTGAGCAAAAAACAAACAATAGTCTGGAAATTAATACAAAACACATGAGTTTTTGGTGTAAATTAATGTTTATCCTCGTTCATCCTTATTTAGAAGCGAGGCTCAAATCTGGGCTAAATGTGGGCTAATTTTGATTTGAAATATCCATTTATAATATGTAAGCACAAACCAAATTGCGATTCAACGCCTTTGATTCAAGTGAGACGTCAGACAAAATACAATTTGATTATTATGTTTTGTAATGGATTTTCTTCATAAAAGAAGTTTAAAAGAGTATTGATTTTTGTTTTGGACACAATTTTGCTGAAATATGGTTTGATTTGAATAATTATTATCATTATTATTAACAAATTATTACTTCATTTTATGGGACCATTAATTCTGTAAAGAAATTTCATCATTCAATACAAGAATTGATAGGAAAAGGCTTTTTCTAAAGAAACAGGTCTTACGAAATGAAAAGCCTTTCCTAACAGTCATTTCAATGATAAATGAGAAGACTATTTGAACAAAACGAATGACTAATCCCAAGGAATACTTGTATTTCGAGACAAGTGCTGCAAAATAACAGCGATTCAGATATTAATCTATTGTCAGATGAAAAACAATATATTCTTTGACGACAAAATACCCTATCATTCAAAAGATAATAGTATTGAACGCTATTTTCACACATTATTACAGCGAAAAACAAGAGTTGTCTTTCAGTTTTTGAACTTTGAGTTTAGTTTATAAATAGAATGGAAAAAATGTTTGACGAAAAAATCAATAAAAGGGTTGAAACTGGAGATAAATTACACGTTTGGCCAATAAATGCATAATTTTAACGTTTCTACGAATGAAAAATCGTTTCAATGCATTAATTTTAATATAAATTATCAATTTTCCAGCAAAAGACGAATCGATGTGATGCTGAATGTCAAATGGGTGAACTTGGTACTCATAGATCAAGGTCTTCTAAACGACAGAAGTTATGCAATGATTTTGAATGCCTTATTTGGTTGTCAAACAAATCGATTGTTTTTATAAAAATTCAGAGCATTTGAGTCAACGATAAAACAGTTTTCACTGAAGTCTAGAATTCTAATGTTGGTCAATGATTTGCACCGAGAAAGTGCTACATATGCCTGTCCGCACTCAAACACTCGCGATAGTGATATCTCTACCCCGTTATCGATAGTCATTCCCTGGGATTTGTGTATAGACAGAGCCCACGACAGCTGAAGAGGAAGATGTCTTCGTATAACATGCTTTTTCTCAGCCATTTTGATGACCCAATTCTCGGGTTTTATCACTTCTTCGCATCCATTAATAAATCGGATCCGAGGATAGAATTGTCCCGACTTTTCTTTTTCAAATTTAATGACTTTGCCGTTCAATCCATTGACAAGTCCTCGAGTGGTGTCTATATTCCTGTTGAGCATAACCTGAGCGCCGACTTTCAGCTCAAGAACTTTATTGGTCGGACACATAGAATCGAAAAATATAGCGAACTTTGGATGACTGTCCTGTGCTTTGAATGTAATGGACTCAGTCCCTAATCGGTTCAATTCTTTGTCGTTAATCATATCGACATCATTTCGATGAGTGAAGAGACGGGTCGGACATAAACCTTTAGATTTGACATCATTTTTGAATGTATTGGCCATTTGGTCCTGAATTGATTGATCACATCTTCCGATTCTAATGCTTTGCAATAATTTGATGAACTGTTTGTCAGTTTGTCTCATAACTCGAGTCAACTCAAATGAAAGGCTAATACTTTCACTCCAAGACTGGCTCTGGAAAGAGAAGTACTTGTCTTCACCTCTTTTAGTGATTGGCGGCAACTGAAGAAAGTCGCCGCAAACCACTAATTGAATTCCGCCAAAAGGCTTATCACTTTTGCGGACAATTTTGGCCACTTTTTCTAATAGTTGGAAAGCTTTGCCGCAAACCATCGAAATCTCATCTATTATAAGACATTTGCAATTTTTCCATTTATTCAGTTTAAAATTTTTGGACATTATTTCTTGAGCGCACTCTTCAGGACTTGCTTTGCGCCACAAATCGGGTGTCAGACCAGCAAACATATGCAGAGTTATGCCTCCAATATGAGTGGCTGCGATTCCGGTACTGGCCGTCACGTAAGTCGTGTCCGGCGGTAGTCTTTGGATTAAAAATTTTAGTAAATAAGACTTTCCTGTGCCGGCACTGCCAGTAAAAAAGATGTTTTGGCCATTGAGGACAGCACTGATCACCCGATTCTGTTCTACTGTCAAATTGTTCTGATTCAAGAGCTTTAGTCCTCTGACCGGCGATGGAATCAATGAATTAATTAGTTTTCTTTTATTCAATTGGGTTTCGCCACTATTTTCATCACTTTTCCGTTTATTCCAAAATGTCTTCGAAGACTTCGGCGATTCTATCAGTTGTTTGGTATCAATGTTTTCTTTATTAGATTTCAATAAAACATTTCTTTTGAGGTCTTTGTCAGTCAATGGACTCATTTCGTCAAAACACAACTCTTTTGTTGAATTCAATCGTCTCCTGATCTCATCGGAACCACTCATTGGTTTGTCTTTCATCCCATAATAATCGCATTTAAAGACAAAACATTTTAAAAAGAGTGACAATTGATTTGGTGGACAGTTTGAGACAAAGAGGCAGACATTGAAGTCGTTGAGAGTGAGACTGAATTTGCCTTCGGATACGAATCTTGTGTTCAGTTTATAATTATGTTTGTCTTTAATCAAAACGAATTCGTTGGCAATTTTGCCACACTTTTTGTCTTCAACTTTGATGACCACGTCTTTGAATTGATTGCGACCTAACCTAAGGACGGCTTCACTGATTTGGCGACGATTTGCAAGACTTCTGTTTTTGTCGCAATATTTTTCAACAGCGACTGAACAAAACAAATGCGGAATTTTTACACTCATTTTGATTACAATCAATTAGCAATCAATTAAAGTAATTGACAAATACTTGAGTAATAATACATTAATCAGTTATTAATCACACATTTAATCTATAAAAACTGATATTTGGTTTCATTTAAAAGTCATTTAAAAATTGTTATACAACTGACTGATTGGTCTAAAGAGAGGGCTGTCCTAACGTTGTCATAGCAATGACTTTAAATCACTTCCAAATCTATAGTGACATCTATTGAAGGTTTATAGTTTTAAGAAATTTAATCTAGATCAGCTTCTAAGATTTTGAAAATCGTTGTCAGACAAACACCGATAAAATGCAAAAATAAAATCAGATTAATGGTAATTAAATGATTTAATTCAAATCTAGTAAAGTGTTTATACCTTTCAATTATCGAAATATTTGAGGATTAGCTGAAAATGACTTTTGTAAGAGATTTGTAAGAATCAGTGACTGAACGAGACTTACGAAACCCTCGTCTTTGAGAATAGCTCTGAGAATGAGCTCGAGATTAGTCTCGAATAAAGTATTTTCATTGTTTTGAAATTCAAGTGATTTGTGATTAAAACTATTTGTAAATAAATTAAAATGTTTGTATTTCTTATTTATTGTCTTTTGTTGGCAATAAATGGTATTTATATTCAAATTATTCATTAAATTCTTCAAAATTATAATTGATTTTCAGTAAACTGTAACCAATGGGATGAATATCACCGACAACTCGACGATCA
>JAQIWP010000511.1:0-24374 GCA_034695525.1 Euzetes globulus
AGGTTGTTTTCCGCCCCCAGGGTCTATGAAATACTTCACCGACCCTGGGGGACTCCTCAGAGCCCTGGGGGCTCTACCCATTTCTGGGTCGGTCCAGGTCGTTCAAGTCTTCAGAGCAAATAAAGTTAAGTTTTAGCAATTAGTCAATAAAGGATTATTCGATTTTTTTAAAACTTGGTATGTAGTAACTAGACACTAAGGGAAATCTAGTAAGCCTATTTTGAAAATTTTAGAAAAATGCCCATTATTAAATTTACCATGTTATTAGTGTAAAACTCGATTTTTTCAGAAACTATCAATTGAATTCAAATAACGATTAGATATTCGTAATCAACATAAAATTCTACATCGATTTTATGTATCATATTGTGGGTGTGGCCAAAAAATTTGGAGGGCGTGGCCAAAATAGGGGCGGGGCATTTTGCCCCCTCCATTTTGTTTTTTATTTTTATATATATTAGTGTCATGCCATGAAACTGATTAAAGACATATCTGAATGTTTAAGTTCAGAATTGCTTTGAAGCATAGTTTAGAAAGTCTTTGAGATGGTTTAGAATAGAGTTGAGGGACAGATAGGAATGTGACAAATAGCTTAGGGACAGGGACAGAATTAGCAATAAAGGGGTGACTTGAGCTCAACTCAGAACTGGACAAAACTACAGATTCAGGTCAGGACCACTCACTCTCTTCTCGCCTCACATGAAGTGTAGATCACTTCAGTCACTATAAAACTTGTGAAACATTTTTAATAAAGTGCTTTAAAATAACTGTGAATTCGTTTTAATTTTGGCTTTAAATCTGACTAAGAGTCAGTGCACTACACCCGAAAGAACCCCCGAAAAACCCCATCTTGACATTGGTGTCAGAAGTGGGGTGTAATGTCTCAAACAAATAAACTTTAAAAAAATGAATTTGAAGAATTCAGAAAATCATCGAAAAGTGGTCTCAACTAAACTGAACTTTAGTTTCAATTGTATTTGAAAGTCAATTGGAGGTCAACACTACTGTTCTGCTATTTGGTTGTATTTGGAAGAAGACTTGGTCTAATTTTGGTCTCAATTTGGTATTTGTTCTGGTTTCTGGCATTCAAGCAAACAGTAAGCTGTAATTTGATCCAATTTCATATTTTTGAGTATCTTGAGCGCATTTGTGGTAATTGCTTGGCAAAACATTGATTATTTTGCATGAGATTCACTGATTTTTACTGATAATGTCTGATTACGGAAATAACCATAATGAAGACGAAAAGAGCGTGAGTGTGGCGCAAATGTCCAATGCGATTGCGGACAGATTAGTAAGTGCGAGGCAACATAATATTCCGGTATTTTGTGAGCAAAGGGCGAATGACCAATAAAATTTATAAGAGTCTTTGAGAGAGTGGCTAAAGCTCTAAAATGGGATGACAATACGAAAATGGACAAGTTTCCTAATTATTTAAGCGGTGCAGGTGAAGATTTTCACTATTTAAATGTTGACACAGCACTTGATCAGGTGGTAGCAGACTCACCGGTTGATTCTGTAGCAAAACCTGACACTTGGAATGAACTGAAAGATAGATTCCTAAATCATTTCATGCGCGGCGATTATAAGAGCTATTTATCAAGAGAGATAAGAAAGCGCAAGAAACAAGATTCGGAATCAATGATTGTGTACATCATAGCAGTCCAGACATTGTGCAAAGATTTAGATGAAAAGATGGGTACAGATCAAGTCATAAATTACATTTTGGATGGAATTGAACCTGGAGTAGCAGCTCAAATTCAGTGTTTCAATCCAATGTCAGTTAGACAACTTATAGAATATGCGAAAAGTATTGAATTGGCGAATGAAAGGCTAAAACAGAGTAATGTCGACAAAATAGAAGTAAAGTCTAAGAAAGTCAATGCAATTCAATCTGAGGTTAAGAATGAGAAAAATGATGAAAAATCTAATGATTTGATGAATGCAGTAACGAAACTAACGGAAACTGTAAATAGTTTGACATTTGGTAAAAATGGGAATAAAACCCAAAATCAATCGACAAATAATTATTTTAAAGGAAACACAAATCGAAACAATAATTTCTATAATCGGAGAAATTTTTCACAAAATTTTGGCTCAAATAATGTGAATTCTGGTTATAATTCAAATAATTATAAAAATGTGAGACAAAATAATTGGAGTAATTTCAGGCCAATTAACAATCAAAATAATCGGAATAAAAGTAATATTCAGTGTTACAATTGTTCAAAATTTGGACACATGAGAGCCGAATGTAGAACTCAGGTTAGCAGTGGTGGTCAGACAAGTGGACAGAGATGGCAAAGGGGTTCATCCCAAAATCCCCCCTCTAATTCTAACTCCCAGAATTCAGACAATAGGCCCCAAAATAATTCAATTGCAGTTTTGAATTTAAAAGATGAGTCAAAACGAGTGATTCAGATAAATGTGGAAATTAAAGGCCGTATATTCAGTGCACTTATAGATTCTGGTGCTGATTGTAGTTTAATGAGAAAATGTGTTGCAGAAGTCTTAGGGCTTAATTTAGAGCCATATACAGGACATGAGTTGGAAACCTGCGACAAAACTATTGTGCATACTTTTGGTCAAACAGTTGTACCAATAAAAGTTTCAGGCGAAAAATGTTTTGTCGAAAACATTTCAGTAATAATTGTTGAAAGATTGCCCGCAGACATATTGTTTGGAATGGATTCTCTGGGAAAGTTTAAAATAAATATAGATTGAGCACAAAATGTGGTATCAATTGAAAATAAACGAATCAATTCAATGTTAAGATCTGTGAACTCAAAGGATTTTATGACAAACGTTGGTTTCTCAAATGTAAGGGCATTTAAGGCAAAAGTCATAAATGAAGACCAGTTTGAGTGTGACTGTAATGCTTGCCATAAAACAGTTAAAATTTGTGCGGAAGGGTTACAAACAAAGATTTCTAATGAAAAGGGTTTACAAAAATTTTCAATGACTAACGATTTAAAAGATGAACAGATCTCAAACCCAATAAAAGGACAGCCGGCACAGCGGGACTTATTTCAGAGAACTTTTGTTCATAGCTCAGAAAATGTTAGGTTAGAGCCGAAAGTAATTTCAGTCATAAAATTTATTACAAATAAACTAATAAATAAAGAAAGCGAAAATATCCTGGTATTCAGTAATGACTACAATTTCAACAAAACAGGGATTATTTTGCAAAATACAGTTCTAAAACAGAATTCATACGGGAACTGTGTCTCAGCTATAAATCTCACCAATAGACCCATTGAGGTTACAAAGGGTACTGTTCTTGGAATTTATGAGCCGATATTTGAGGACAACATTAAACAAATTGATTTAAATGACAAAACATAAAATGACTTTAGTAATAACATTCAAACTGTAAATCAATTATGTACAATCTTACAAAACAAAGACAGAAAATACATTTGATTATCAATTCATTGATATAATTGGAGGGAAAGTCAAATGTGGTCCTCATTTAACTGTTGAACAAATGAATAAATTGAGAGAACTTTTAATTAAATATCCTGATTTATTGACTTTTGATGAGAACAGAGTGGGCCAAATCAAAGGATATCAATATCATTTGCAAGTTAAGCCTAACACAAACCCTGTCAGACACAGTCCAGCCCGAACTTCCTTTGAAAACATGAAAGTAGTTGACATAGAAGTCCAGAAACTATTAGATAAAGGAATTATCAGACCATCGAAAAGCCCTTACAGTTCAAGGACCGTTTTGGTCAGACGTGCCGATGGTAGGCCAAGATTGTGTTTAGATCTAAGGGACATAAATGACGTCTTGGAATCAGACTCATACCCTGTCCCAGATATCCAACTTTGCCTCAGAACTGTAAGAAATGCAAAATACATCACAAAACTCGATTTAAACGATTCTTTCCATCAAATACCACTATCTGAGGAAAGTTATAAATATACAGCGTTTGTAACACCTAGTGGGCGATTTTATGAGTATATGTTTGTCCCATATGGCACTAAGGTATAGACGGCGGCTTTCACTCGTGCGATAGATTTAGCAACTCTTGGCATGAAATACATTGATTTAGCCAGTTTTGTGGATGACTTGGTGATTCCAGGTGAAACATTCGAAATTCATTATAACAGATTAGCCAAAGTATTAGAAAAGTTGAATGAATTCGGTTTTACCCTTAAGACAAATAAAGTTGCCATTGCTATGGATAAGTGTGTATTCCTTGGATACCTGGTGTCAGAAAAGACAATTGAGCCAGCTCCATCACTCATTGATGCAATTGACAGTTTAAGACAACCCACTAATGTGACAGAAGTCAGATCTGTTCTAGGTCTTTTGTCATATACAAGAAAATGTGTTAAAGATTTCTCTTTAAATGTCGAACCGATAATTAGATTAACCAGAAAGAATATTCCATTTATATGGGGTTCAGAACAGGAAATAGCCTTCAATTCAATCAAAGAAGTGTACAAAAACAAACCATTTTTATGTTATTTCGACACCAACATAGAAACACAGTTATCTGTCGATGCCAGTTTAGTCGGATTAGGCGGTGCTTTAACCCAAAAACATGGGGATAATTGGTTACCAGTAGGGTATTTCAGTAGACTTCTATCTGACACTGAAAAACGCTATGCAATATATGATTTGGAAATTTTAGCGGCATTTGATTCAATGAATTACTTTCAAGACCTACTTATTGGCCATTACTTTACATTAATTACAGATGACCGAGCTGTATCTTTTATCCGCAAAAAGAAGCAGTTGAACGGTAGATTAGCAAGATATGCTTTATTTATGGAAGAATTTGACTTCTCAATTAAATTAAAACCGAGTGTTAAGAATGCACTTTCGGATTTTTTAAGTCGATTTCCTGCAAATCATAAAATAGTCGATGATAAAAATATGACATTCAGTGAAGTAACTGAATTTGAACGACAAATAAATTAAATTAACGCATTAGTTTGTAATTTGAACTCAAACCCAGATAATCTCATATTCACTGAAAGCATTTCTAAAATGCAAATCAAAGATTCAGAGCTGAATTCTGTAATAAGTATTTTGAGTTCAGGACAGCAATCAAATGAAAATAAATACTTGAAATACATTTTCAACACTTTTTGTCTCAAAAACGGAATTCTGTACAAATATGTTGAAAACTTTAGAAATACTGATAGTTATTTAATTTGTGTCCCATATCAAGCACTGGAAAATTTGCTAAGATCATATCATGATCAAAATAGTAGTGCCCATTTTGGAATTAAGCGTACAATTAACAAGCTTAATGAAAGGTTTTATTTTCCTCAAATGTCAGAATTTATTCAATTATACATAAAATCTTGTATTTTATGTCAAATGAGGAAAAGTCCAAAAACAAAAATTGGTGGTTTAATGCAAGCTATAGTTACAGGATCAGTTTGGGAGATGGTCAGCATTGATCATCTTGGTCCTTTCAACAAAAGTAATGGTTATCAATGGATAGTTGTGCTAACAGACAATTTTTCAAAAATTGCGATCGCCAAACCTGTGGTCACAACAAACGCCAAATCTGTGGCTAAATTTATATTCGAAGACTTGATCCTAACATATGCCTGTATTCCACAGAAATTCCTTTCTGATTGTGCAAAGAGTTTCTTGGGAAAAATTGTTTCACATTTGAATATTTTAATGGGAATTAGACAGATTAAAACTTCTGCGTACAAACCAAGCACTAACTCTGTCACCGAAAGATATAATGGAACCTTGGCAACATGTCTTTCTATGTATGTCAATAAAGAACAGAATAATTGGTGCAAATTTGTTAAACCTGTCACTTACGCTTACAATTGTACAATACATTCAAGCACTGGTTATTCCCCAATTGAAGTAGTTTTCGGCTATAGACCCACTCTACCACCAGATGTGGAATTAAATTTAAGTCGAATCAGAGGAACACCATCAGAATATGCCTTAGGGCTTGCAAACTATTTGAGAGACGTCAAAGCAGATGTGTTTGAGAACCTTTCAAAGACACACATTAGAAATAAAATCAGATATGACCTCAAACACAGAGATTTTCAATTAAATCTAAATGACAAAGTGTTGTTTTACAACCCAGCAATACTCCCTGGCAGGCTCAATAAACTGACTAAAAGATGGGAGGGTCCACATACAGTTGTGCAGAAAATATCCCCCTTACTATACAAATTAGATTTTAAAGGGTCAGCACTTAAGTCAAATGTTTGTCACATTTCTCGACTGAAGAGATTTTACGACAGAAAAAAGTTGATTGAAAATTTTGAACTCAAAAGAAAGTTCTTTATTCCAAAAAGTGTTTTAAAGTATAAAAGTTCTTCGACAAGTAACAAAAATCATTTGAAAGTAAAGACTGTCTCAGAAGAAATTCAATCAGACAGTAACTCAACATCTATTACTGATAATTTGGATTCGGATTGCGATTCAGAAGCAACAGATATGTATTATTTTGACTCTTATTCTGACTCTGACTTATCTGACACTGAAAGTGTGCCTAAATCAAATGATCATGAAAATAATGGTGTACAAGTTATTCCAGTACACTCTTTACCTGAACCTAATTTTAATGTAATGGATGGGTTGAGGCGGTCCAGTCGGCGCCGAACAACACCAAATCGTTTGACTCTATCTATAGCATCAATTCTTTGCATGCTATCACTATTTCAATCAATTGATTGTCTTTCAAATGTTGAGCCAATAATATGGCATAAAATTGAAAATCAGCCAATTATTGAAGGACTGGACATAGTAACCACTGTAATTGATTACAAAAGTCCTTGTTTTATATTTAAAGAATTATTAATTGGATCTGAGGCAACTGATGAAATGAGAAAATAATGTGAATCTATGTTCAATTACAATTTTATTGATCCCATAAATGATTTCTGTGTCTCTGTTGGAAAAGAAGATTCAGTTAAATTTGGTTTAATTAGAGAAAAACGTTTCATTTTCACTGGTATTCTCGCAATAATTACCATTGTTAGTATTGTGTCAGCGATAGGTTTAGGCGCTTCGAGTGTCATTCAAAGTGTAAAAACTAATGAAAAGATCAATAATTTAGAATTTGAAACAAACATTGCAATGAAAAATCTCGAAAAACTTCGTAAAAATGAATTGACAGAAAAGAAAATACTTTTTGAATTCAATCAAATTCTGAGAAACTTAAGTAATGAAGTGTTTGAAATTAAGAATGATCTAAATTTTGTTAAAACCACAGCACCGAAAGCCATGCGATTGATTTCTCTTTTAACAACTAAATTATTTCATACTAAAAATGAATTGTCTGAAATTTCTAAGGATTTCAAACGAGGAAAATTAAATCCAAAATTTTTATCTCTGCTTAATTATTCTAATCCGTGTCCTATAAAATGTCCACCTGAATATTGTAATTCAATTAACTGTTATCATGATGAATTGCGGCATATGATAATCATTAAATACTCAATGAAAATTTTAAATCCAGACTTGCATGTAATGTCCGCAGATCCATTTGACCTGGTTACCACCAAAACGGAAAATGGTCAAAATCTATTATGTCACTCAGATTTCATTGGCCCTTCAACTGTTTTGTACAATGAGAAAATCAAATGTGCTAGAGCGATTAAAGGAAAAGCTCGTGAAAATACAAATTTGGTTTTGGTTGAAAATGAGTATAAATGCGACCAAAACACTGTATTTTCTAAAACTAAGTTTTGGATTCCCGGAAAATGTGAACCTAAAGATGACATAACATATCATGACATTGTACAAGTTAAAAATGCTCTTATGTATAATTATATCTACTGCTCTGGACTCAACATCACAATTTATGGCAAAAACATCACATGTCCAACTGAAGTATTTGTTTTACCTAGTAATCAATCATTTACTATTGGCGACATAACTTATAAGTCACAATCATTGAATTTACACTCAGAACTTCATTTCATACCAGCATGGTCATATGCTATTAACCATATTTTGGATCCTAAAATGCGTGAAAATGTGATGGATGGCTATTTCAATCAAATATCGAACGAATTGAATGACATTAAAACTAATGATATAATTGATTTGCATGAATTGCACGTATCATACCATAGATATGTTATAATTGCATTATTTGCAATTAATCTTATTATATGCATGACTTTTGGTTATTACCTCGTAAAGTTAAAATCAGTTGAATTGAGAACCAAACGAAATGAAAACAGTGTTAAATTCATTGAATTGCCACAAATTGACTCAATTGACACTCAGAAACAGACCATTGAAATCAGTTCTCATACTGAAACTGAACCAAAAGTTTTGCTTAGAATGAAGTGATTTCTTCGATCAATCAATTTATTTCATTTTAATTAATTTTGAATTTTTATAACAAACATTATTTTATCAATTAATCTAATTATATATATATATTTTGAGAACAATTAAATGGATAAATATCGAGGAAATACGAACAAGTGGCCAAATTATAGAAACAGAAAACGAAGTGATGACAAAATCGATTCAATTGTTAGGATTACAAATGCCTTAAAACGAGACATCAATAAAAAGATTGGAAATCAAGTGACGGATGAGAAGAGCCAACCAAATGATTACAACTCTAAACTTGATTTCATCACTAAATCACTTCTGGAGATTAGGGACCAACTGGAGAAACTTGAAGACAAACCCAAACAAATCCCAATGCAAACTCCACAAAATCCACAAGCAAACCAACAACTCTTTGGTCAGAATATGGCGTACAATCCATATCCAGTTTATCCACGATTTATGTTTTAATCATTTATTTTTAACCATTTAATAATTAATATTCACATTTGCATTTAATATTCTATATGCCACTGAAGTATGGCTCAAACAATTTAATTAACTTTAAATTTATTTACTTATTTTTTTGTTTAAGTTAATATTTTACTCAATTTTGATCATTTAATTGAAATTATTTTACCTTATTTTACTTAATATTTTGTTTAACCTTTTATTTTGAAAATCGATTTTTTATATAAAATCTATTTTGTCTGAGGAGGTGAGTGTCTGTCATGCCATGAAACTGATTAAAATCATATTTGAATGTTTAGGGTTAGCATAGGCTAGAAGTTTAGTTTAGAAAGTCTTAGAGATAGTTTAGAATAGAGTTGAGGGACAGATAGGAATGTGACAAATAGCTTAGGGACAGAATTAGCCATAAAGGGGTGACTTTAGCTCAACTCAGAACTGGTCAAAACTACAGATTCAGGTCAGGACCGCTCACTCTCTCCTCGCCTCACATGAAGTGTAGATCACTTCAGTCACTGTAAAACTTGTGAAACATTTTTAATAAAGTGCTTTACAATAACTGTGAATTCGTTTTAATTTTGGTTTTAAATCTGACTAAGAGTCAGTGCACTACACCCGAAAGAACCCCCGAAAAACCCCATCTTGACATTAGGATGGTTTTAAAACTTTTTTTTCAAAATTTCTTAAGACCCAGGCTACTTTTCCCTCTAATCGCAGCCATTTTTGTATTCGTTTATCTTATAATCAAAATTTGGTTTAAGACTAAAAGACTGAGTGAATCGAAAGCGGACATCAAACAACATCCCAAACACATTACAAAATGAGGTCAGTTTCCAAAGGCTGCAAAACTGATTTGACAAAAAAATCTATTCATTTAAAGAAAAAGAAAATACCATGTTATTAAAAAATATTTATAGAAGTTCTCTCAAAGAAGTGTTTTTAAATATTAAAGAAGTCTTTCATTTGTTTCCAAAGAACCATAAAGTTCTTTTGAATAATGATTTAGAATCGTTTATTAATTGTAAATTATTTGCCAATTATGGCCAACTATAGGGAAAGGAAGGGAAGGGAAGGGAAGGGAAGGAGGTATTTTCATTTTACGGGGGGGGGACAAAATTCAGCCTCCTATGGCACACCTCTAGTTATATCGATGATCGATAATTCAACTTTACCGGATATAAACCCAAAATCTTGTTTATCCCTTTATTAAATTTGAACATTTAAAATGGGAAATGGGGGTAAAATAATCAAATTTCTGAATGTCTGGTGAGTGCGGCCACATATACCCAGACTGAAAATATATCGGAAGGATAGGGATGGACATAAACTGCGAGCGCGAACTCCACTCTTTTGTCTTCCGCCAAATGAACGCCAGTTGCAAAAACTGCTTCTGTTATGGACTCGAAATCAGTGAACGGCATATTCAATGGGAAACCAGTCATCTGTCGGTAAAGGGTTGGAATCGAATGGATTACAACATTGGATTCAACAAAATGCTAGATTATATAAGACTTATAGATTCAAGAGATTCAAGAGTTAGGGCTCTTTTGAAAGCTTGAAACTATGGATTAAAAGCTAGAGTCAAACCTCATGTAAGATAAAGACGTCACGAAGTTCTTGAATCATATCATTGACTTGTACTTTGCCCGTACTTTCTAGTCGGGGCAGCATTTTCTTTATGGATTGAATGACGTGCCGATTGAAAAAAGTTCGCCACCTTTTCCTCCAATTCATAAATGATTGGCGCAAATGCTTTTCGAGTTTTTCCTGAAGTTTTAGTGCGTTATCGAAATCACAGGCCTTATACTCAAGTGATTCAGGCTTTGTAATGAATTTATATAAATTTAATGTTCATCGGTCTTTCAGTACTGACTTGAATGCTATGGATAGGAGGCGGCAAATAAGTCTTTCCAAAAAATGGTCTCCAATCAGCAGTTTTATTGAAATCATAATTAAGACGATTCGGATGATCTGATTTCGATATATTTGCGAAAATCTAAATGAAATCAAAAGTTTGATCAGTAATTCGACAGACAATTGATTCATACATTCTCTTGTGTTATAATACAACCGATTGAATTGAGAGGAATATAGCTGTCTCTGACACTGAATTGTTCACCTGTGCTGGCATTGAACACAGAAGGGTCCTTCCCATATTCGAATACAATTACATAGGCTGTCAACCCTTCAGGTATACCATTTCCGAGAAGAATTGCAGCCTTTTTGTCCAGATATAGAAAATAGTTGCAGAGGAGGAGAGCGTGTTCTTCTTCATCGCCTAATAACATGTCCAGCAGTTGATCGCAAGTACACCATATGTCACAAATACCCGGAAGTGCTACACTATCGGGCACTTTGGGTATGAGTGATACAAATCGTGCCAATCGTTGCATTATATCGTTTGAAACGTTGAAATTGACCAAAAAGTCTTCAGGAGGTTTGAGTGGTCGTAGATATCGAGACACTAAAACTGATTTTGCATTCAAATTGATTGCCAGCGCTTTGATGTTTCTTTCAGGAAATTCTTCTTTCAGTTTATTTTGCCATTTCTTGCCGTAAATCAAAAGGGATTCGCTTTCAATTGTATCGCACTATAAATCCATTAAAAGGTTTATTTAAGAAAAGCTTGAATTTCGGCTAACTTTGAGGACAAGTGGTTCCGGGAGTTGTAGTGATGGGTCTATAGTAACAAAAAGTGTTAAATAAGTTTGTTTTGAGGTATTTTTGCTGCTGTTGTCGGCCCCTAAAAGCCATCCTTTAGTGTCATATTCATAACCCAGAAGTACTAAAGGAGTACTTAAGCTAAATGTCCCTTAAATGCAAACAAAACTCAATTATATAATCTATAATCTTTAAATTAAACCTTCAATTTTGGAATTGAGATAAAGTGTGGAAAAGGGTATTCTGAGTGATCCGAGCCATCGGCGCTCAGTTCGCTTATGAACGACTTTCTGGCCATCGCTGGTTATGCTCTCATCGGAATCGAGTAAAACTTCATCGAAAAGATTCAAATAAATACAATCAGTAATTTTGGCCAAATTGGAGGGCAAACAGTCGTTCTCTGGAGTTCTAAAAACATATTTAACAATCATATGACTGAAAATTAATCTTTCAAACAAACTTGAATCGAAGTGAAAGTGTTTCATTCCAGGTCGGTTTAGTGCCTTCTGCCGTATTAGTTCTGGCGCTTTGTCTCTGGAATACTGCCTCAACAAATGGAGACACTTGGTTCTCGTATGTGAAACCTTATCGTAAGTTTAATTTATTGAGTCAATTATTTCATGTGATTGTCAAACCATTATCTCCATTGCCATTTCCGTTGCCATTGCCGTATCCGATACTGGGGTTATCTTTCTTTCTTATGGGAACATTGAGGGCATGCATTATAGTTATGACAATTGTAATGTCGGAACTTCCGATTAAATTGAAGGCAATCTTTTTGCGTTCTCTTCGATACGGATTCAGGGGCCTCTTCACTTGTGAGCCAGGCCAAATTGTGAATCCGATGGCGCTGAAGTTCCAGAAAATATGTCATACAGATAAATTGTTTGTGTCAGACAAACAAACCTTATTCCTGTCACGTCCTCTTCAATAACCATATCTTCTAGAGTTCGCGGTCTGTCGACGGTTCCACTCGACTGTTTGATCAGTTGTTCGCCAACTTTTGTCAACATTTCGATCGCTTTTTCTCTTTTCTCTTCGAATTCTTGTTTAGTATTTAAAGGATTTTGAAGTTTAGGCTTATCTTCAAACAAATCGGAAGGAATTTCTTTGTCATTAATTGGAACGAAACGATAATTCTTAAAATTATTCACTCCTTCCCAACGAAGTCGCAGTAATTTAAATCTTCTGTTATTATCCAGTTCTTCTTTGGTACAGAATTCCATTGCTTTTAATGTTTGGTCAGTTGTGCTTTCATTGGACTCTTCAGAAGTATCGACAACTCTTTTGAAACTCTCAATTGCATTGATTAAAGAAGTGTTTTGAATACTATCCTGAAGTTTCAGCTGTTGTAGCAATAGATTCAACTGATCCACATTCAAAGCCTCTAAGTTGGCCAAAATTCTTCTCTCATTTTTGCGTTCATTTGCACCACTTTTTCCATCTTTCAAGAAATCTTGGCACTTTTTAAATAAATGATTGAAAATATCTTTGAATGAGCCGACAGTTGGCTTATATTTATTGACCAGATATTTGTCTGAACCGAAATCTGAATCGAATTGAATTGAATTTCTGATTTCAATTCTTTGATTATTATTATCCAAGAAACTTGAATTTTGATCCATAAATTGGTCTTTCAATCCTTCAGATATTAATCTATTCTTAAGTTTGTTCAAATTTTTAGTTGAAATCATTTTATTTATTTTCTTGAAATTATTGAACTCTTTTTTCAAAATTGATTCGTCTGTTTCCTCGGGACTCTTATTGGAGAGAAAGGTTAAAAATTTGTTTTCCGCTTCAATTCTATTTCTTAAAGGTTTGAAATCATTTCGACTTTTTTCGTAAAGATTCCAATTAGTGGTCGAACTGAACATATCTTTTATTAAAAGTCTTGAATCTCTTGAGTCTTGTTCTTCAATTTGAATGACTTCTTCCCCATTAATTTCATTCATTTCATTAGTCATTTCTATGGATTCGGTTTTGACTTCAGTTTTGTCAACATTTGAATCATTTCTGAAAAAGAAATTCAGAGATTCATCCCTTGATATGAAATTATCATTGAATTCAGTGTCCAATTCTTGGCCGATATTCTTCTTCCATTCAGAGCTGAGACGAGAATCAATGTCTCTCTTCAATTGATTATCTTGTGTTCGGAGCACTTCCTCTAAACTGGTCTTCTGTTGTGTCTTGAGTTTAGCCGACTTCAGACGATTTTTCAGTTTAGTTCTATAAGTCTCAGAGAAATTGCGGTCCATTTTAAGCACAGGGTCTTTGAAATATTGAATGGTTTGTTCAATAATTTCTGTCAATAAAACTACGAGTTTTTTAGAGAAAAAAATAGAAGTTAAATGAAAAGACCATCGCATCCATGGAAACGAATCTCTGAATAAAAACATTGCAATTACCAATTGAATGAAGAGTTGATCAGTTGCTAACTCAATTATTTAAGAATAATATACTCTCATCTGTTGTTAAATTAAGGTAAAGTTTATTTGCAATCATTAATGAATTTAAACTATTAGAGAATTGATGAATAAGTGATAGAAACATATATTGAAAGGAAAACTATGTTTAAGTTATCAAAAATTTTAATTTTTTAAAACACAAAATTTTCGGTTATTTAATAATTATATAAAAACTATTTACAAAAAGTGAAGAGAAAGTCAGTCTTTAGGACAAGACTTAGTGAGAGAATCGGGAAGTTTTGCGCTTTTGATTTCGTTCTTCTGTTTAAGATTTTTCTGTTTCTCGAAAATGATTTTCTTCTTGGCTCTGACGAAGGCTTTTGTGCCCCGAATCAGACGTCGAATGTAATCGAATTTTCGCGGTTCGATCCGAAGGAAAGCCGCAGAAAACTGTTGCAAACTATCGATAATAACAATTAGCAAAAGAAAGTCATTGATTATTAAATAACAAACCAATAGAGCTGTTTGTCTTCATTTCTGATCCTGATTTCTGGTCGAATCACTTCATCCGGATATGACTTCGCATTTATTGGAATAACCAAATAAATAGGTTTTCTTATACCAAGGACTTCGATAACAAGACTATTGAAAACAATTTCAAATTAAAACAAATAAATAATGAAAATAAGAGTAGAATACCGATAGCTGTGGTCCTCTTTGGGATACAATCGGCAGATTTCCGACGAACTAATGATTCGCAGTTCAGACAACATTTTCTTAGCGCTCAACACTTTAACTGAAATATCAGAAACCAATTGATGCAAAGAAGCGCTGGTTTTATGTCTGCTTATAATCTGTTGTCTTTCACTTTCAAACGATGATATGATGGAGTCGTGAGCGATGGTTATCAAAGGTTTGTGCAAATCATTGAATTTCAGGATCAGATCTTTTTGTCGCATTTGAAGCGGTTCTTCCGAACTGATTAATGACTTCATGTTAATCGATAGGATTTCTCTTACAGTGAAAGGAGTTTTTGCGTCGTCGACAACATTACCGAATCTGATTTCAAGAGCGAAAGTTCCCCACAAATAGCTTATAAGAGCCTTTTCATCGCTAAGCACTTCATATGCAAAACCATTTTGTTTGGCGTCCAGTTGTCGCAACTGAACAAACATATCACTCAAGTCTTCGATGACAGAGATGGATAGCGACGGCTCTTCTAACTGTATAACAATATCTTCCATCCGTCTCTCCAATTCATCGGCTAATATACAGAGAGTGTCCTCTTTCACCATAAATGATAACTCCATAGGAATCGAAGAATCATAAAAACTGTAATCCGTATGAAACGATCGGTTGCTGTGAATGAATGGATCGAATGAATTGGAAGAATCCGAGCGATTGAATGTAAAATTCAGAGTCGGGTCGATAGTGGCAGGACTTGACACCAGCAAGTTGTCACTGGAATGCATCACAGAGATAGACGAGGGAGAGGTATCAATCATATCGATAGAAAAGTCTATTTCAGTTGATTCTGATTTGTCCGTTTCCTCGGATACATTTTCTTCTGTTTCAGGCTCTTTTTCGATGCAATTTGTGGCTTCTTCTGGACCTGAGTCTTGAGAAATACTTATCTCAACCGACACTTCATTCATTTCAACAAAATTCTTGTCTTTGAATTCAATCAATGGTTGATTAGAATCAATCAAATTCACCGAATTGTTTGAAAAGAGTTGCGTTAAGTCTTGTCTTTCTGTTCGATGAAACAATTCAACGCTATATGTACTGAAGGATCGATTGAAATCAGTTTCGCGTTTCTTTTCCTCACATTTGGAGACAGAAATGTCATCATTTGTTGAATCGATTGAATTCTCTTTGATATCCATATTTACTGTGGTCTCAGTAATGGCTAGACTTTGATCGTCAAAATAAAGAGATTTATTGTTGCTTTCCTGTGAAGAACAGACATTCAAAGTCAGAGACATTCCATTTGTTTGGTTTAGTGTCGTTTCAGACATTTTATTCCTTGTTTCGACATTTCCTTCTTTTTCAGGCTCTTTTTCGATGCAATTTGTGACTTCTTCTGGAGCTGAGTCTTGAGAAATACTCATCTCAACAGACATTTCATTTAATTCAACAAAATTCTTGCCTTTGAGGTCAATTAATGGTTGAGTGGAATCAATCAAATTCATCGAATTGTTTGAAAAGAGTTGTGTTATGT
Source organism: Euzetes globulus (assembly GCA_034695525.1). Classification (NCBI taxonomy): domain Eukaryota; kingdom Metazoa; phylum Arthropoda; class Arachnida; order Sarcoptiformes; family Euzetidae; genus Euzetes; species Euzetes globulus. The sequence goes on from JAQIWP010000511.1 coordinate 16,046, forward strand.
CTTGTCTTTCTGTTCGACGAAACGACTCAACACTATATGTACTGAAGGATCGATTGAAATCAGTTTCGGGTTTCTGTTCCTCACATTCGGAGATAGAAATGTCATAATTTGTTAAATCGATTGAATTCTCTTTGATATCCATATTTACTGTGGTCTCAGTGATGGCCAGACTTTCATCAGTAAAATAATGGGTTTTGTTGATCACTTCTCCTGCAGAACATTCAGCGACCGTTTCATTCAAAGTCAAAGACATTTGTTTGGTTTGATTATGATCTTCAGTGGTTTCAGCCATTTTGGTTAAGTTCATGTCACTGTTGTCAACAAACAGTTGTGTGAAGTCCGGCCGTTCTGTACGCGGAACTAATTCGCGGCCATATTTGTTGAATGAAGTGTTGCAAACAGTTTCGTAATCCTTTTGATCTTCAAACTCGTAGTGTTTGGTCAGATATTTGGTCAGACCTTTGCTGCCATTCTTTTTAACATTTTTTGGTTTCTTTGATGCGGAAGTGTTGTTAACGTCTTCAGTGTTCAGTCGTTTACAGGGATTTTCGGAAAATGATTTATTCATAGAAGTGTTGGCTTTCAGACGACTTATGAAATCCGAAGCTTTTATTTTGTCGTCAGTTTTGTTAGAATTTTGGTCTTTGTTCTCATCGTTAATGTCACCGATTTGTGGTTCAGATGTTAACAACTCTTCTGATTTATGGCTATTCAGTTCCTGAAGCATAACAACAGTGGTTCCGTCCGACAAAAGCTCTCTAACAGACAGACATTTGATTAATTTTGGCATAAGATATGAGAGAATGGGTCACTCAAGACATACTTGTATTGATAAGTCTGAGCCCAACTGACCCGACGGGATGTCCTCCGCTCTTCATTGCCATCAACTGTTTTGAGAATCTTTTCAAGAAGTTATGGAAAGAAACAATTAATTCTATTGTCAACAAAATATTAGAACAAATGCATACCGAAGACCGCCTTTTGGTGTTCCGTCGGTTACCATTAGTGGCCAACGGCTCGAAAGCACACATAAACACATCATTCTCTGTAGTATTTTGTGACATAACTACAAAAATTATTTATTTTGTTTAGTAATCCTTTAAACTAAATTAATAACAGAAATCATTGAACTCTTGAATCTGAGAACATTTAAAACGTTTCAAAAAATGTTTATTAACTGAAAATTTTGAATAAAATTCAATGGACTGACGAATGGCTGCATTCAGTCAACAATCGATTGACTTTCAGCCAATCAGAGCTCTACTCAGGGTTTATGACAAATGACGTTAAACAGTAGTGACATCTGTTTTGATAATTAGATGAACTGAAGATCTTTTATTGTTGACTGCAGTGATCTGATCTCCGGACAAATGGATTCAATCCCTAAATTTAGTTCCAAGTCTAAAATGAGTGTTTTGGACAAATCGCTACCAAAGGCCAAAAGTGAGATAAACATAAGCGCTTACGCCTTACTCTTCAGTGAAATGGTTCAGTACTGTCAGAATCGGGTCTACACTGTCCCCGAACTACAGACCCGATTGTCACAAATGGGTTATAGAGTCGGACAAAGAGTTATGGATTCGATGGCTATTAGAGAGAAGAACTTCAAACGCGAGACTCGACTTATAAATATGTTAGTCTTCATTAGAACCAAAGTGTGGACCAATTTGTTTGGCAAAGAGGCTGACAAATTGGAACAAGCTAATGACGATGAAACCACTTATTACATCATCGAGAGTGAGCCTCTCGTCAACAAATACATATCTGTGCCCAAAGACAAGGGAAGCCTCAATTGTGCCGCTTTTATCGGAGGTATAGTTGAAGCCATTCTTAATGAAAGCAATTTTGCGGCCAAAGTGTCTGTCCATTGGCACAAAGGAACCACTTTTATGATTAAATTCGAAGACTCTGTGGTGGCCAGAGATAAGGCACTCGACAACAAGTGATCGCTTTATTAAACCATTCAATGATAGGATCAATGGTTTGGAAATCCCCAAAAACTGAGCTCATGTTCTCCTATTCAATAACTTTCAAGACATGAGTTAATTATTTTGTAATTTGAATCAAATGTTTATTAAAGTTTATTTAATTTATGGTCAAAAAAGGAGTCAAACAAATGTAGTGATGATATAATCAAACGGTCGTTCAATACATTAAATAAAACTCGTTTTATATATATATTTGAGTCGTTGCCTAAAAGCGACAAAAACTGATTTCGTCTTATTTTCTCGAATCGAATGACAAAAACCGAAATTAGAGTCCGTTTAACACTTTAGTCGACATTTACTAAAAAAATGTGAAATCAAATGAATTGTTTTGTTTGGAAATTGTATTAAATGTGGAATAAAATGATTTTGTATTTGAGACTAAAATGTCATCCGATTAGTTGTCGCCATCAACGGAACGGTCGGGCGAGCGGTCGTTCTTGTCGGCAGATGCGGAACGGGAGCGGCTACGGGGAGAGCGCGACTTCGACTTGGACCGGTCACGACTCATTGAACGACTGCGAGTGCGCCGACCGTTAGGGGACTTACTCCTGCTCCTGGACCGCGATTTGCTGTGGTCTTTGTTGTTACGCTTTGGTGACTTCGACCGCGACTTTGAACGCGACCGAGACTTAGACCGCGGGCTTCGGGAACGAGAACGCGACCGGGATTTGCTTCGACTGCGCGACTTTGAGCTTCGCCGCGACCTCGAACGTGAGCGGGACCTCGACCTGCTTTGGGGACAACACACAATACATTAGTCTGACTGCTCACAGCCATCCACTGTTCAGCCAATACCTTCTGCGCCGAGTCTTGTCCTCAACCATTTTGATTCGCCTTCCATGCAGATCAGTTCCGTCCAATTTGTCCAAAGCGTTCTTCATATCGGTATAAGAGGCGAAGTCAACAATTCTAAGGACAAAACAGAATTAGAGGGGAAGGGCTTAGAAAAGAGTGAGCAGTTTTACCCCATATTGCGTTCGCGTTTATGTGCGTCGGCATAAGTGACTTCTCCCGCCTGTCTCATGAAGTCTTTCAAATCCTAATTACAAACCAAAACAAATAATTATAAAACGGAAGGCAAACAAATATATTTCAGTCATTCAAATGTATTTAAGAGAAGACACCGACAAATAGTCAATACATAAATAGAATGTTTGGCAAATGTTTTGCAACAAAGTTATGGGAAATAAATTTAAAATAAATTCAAACTAAAAAGTGAGCAAAAGTTGTTAATAAAATCGATAACTGATTATGTCTTAGCTGTTCAGATGGAACTGATTCCTGACTCTAAGCTTTCAATCAATGTTTGTAAAAATAAGTGAATGTTTAAGTGATTACCTTATTATGAGAAAAACGGTACGAATTCGGCATTGATTTGGTTTAAAACACATTTAAAGGAACCAAAGAAAGCGGTTTATGATAACAGTGAATGAGTGATACAAATATATTCATTGAATGTGCGATTGTTTTCATATAATTGATTGGAATCATTGAGAGAACCATTGATTAAAAGGTCTGAAACGCCAATCAGTCGCAGCAATCATTTGTCGCTTTGGTTTTTTATGGCTTTTTTATTCTTATTTATTAATCGACGGATCGTTTTGCCAGCAATCGGACTGTCGGAGCGATTGATTGGATTGAAAGACACAACAACTAGTCTTAAAGCGTGCGAACTGACCAAACATATGGTACCCATCATTAGAGGAGACATCACATTACGTAACGAAAGGATACGTCAGGAATGAATGCCCCCAACAATGTCTCATCTCATCAATCGTCTAACGTCTGTCACAACTGTCGGGTCTTAACACCTGAGCTTTGATTGCATTTGTGCGACAATGCATTGATAGTTAGGACCCATCGAGAGAGCCATTAGTGGCTGACTCACACATCAATCATTAGGTGCTAACCATTCATCAACTTTTGATTGCCAGACATTATATGTATGGAAAAGATTGACAAACAATCATATATTGGAAACGATATCTAAATATGGATTTTAAGACAAGTGAACGAGAAATACGACTTAACAGCCCTTTAATCAAATTTACTTCAATTCCCATTCAATCTGAAAATGAGTCCGAATTCGAACTCATCTTTAGATTAACTAACGATCGCTCAAAGACTGACAATAAGGAGACGATAGAAAGGGTAGAGAGTGTTAGGAGTGTTCCATACCTGCCAACTGACTCTTGAGCTGAGGTTCTCGACGATCACCCGATATTCGGTATTCCTGGGCGGCCCATATCTGGAAGACATGTAATCAAACGGTTTTGTTGATGCAATCATTAAAAATGGTATCAAAATTACAATTAGAAGTGTTTGGCAAAAGACAAACAGAAAAAACGGACAAAACATAAGTCAGAGGACAAACACAAAGTCAAAAGAAAAGAGGAGTAAAATAAGTTGACGTCAACTGTTGGCGTGGCATCGGGTCCCATCCCCGTCGATGCCTGTAGGCCGGTGTCAACGATCAAATGTCTTACTTTTCAGCGTAAGTAAGTCCGCCAGAAGGTCTGTCACCACGACTGCTACTATAATACCCTCCTCCTCCTCCTCCACCTCCTCCTCCTCCTCTAGACGATCCGCCATACGGCCTGAACCGGGCCCGTCCGCGTGATGGACCTCTAGCGAACTCTACATGCACTCTACGCGATAGAAAGGGAGGGGCCGTACATTAGAATAAACGAATGCTTACTTGTCGATCCAACTATTACGAGGACGTCTCTGTCCGCCACCACGAGAGGAGCTAAAGGAGCGGCTAAAGTATGGTCTTTTGGTGGAACGACGCGCTAACTCAACGCTGACTCTATTAAGTGAGAGCAGAGACAAAACAACAAATCTATTGGTCAGACATATTGGGCGGACAAACAATGGATTTGATTTGGTTTGTCTCTGACTGGACTCACATCCAAATCCTATTCAGTAATTACTTTAAATATTAGTCTCAACTAATTATATCTATTAAAACAAAATTATCATTTCTTTCTAACTCTCGGCTCAATGTTAATAATTATAGTTAAAACAATAGTAGGCCCTAAGCTGCCTGTCCTCACAGAGACATGCAATTGGCGTTTTGGACACCAATCAAGACATCCATTCGTAATACTAATTGTTAATCGAACTGTAATATTGGGCTAATTAAAGGAAATACCTCTCGCCTAGCAGTTCCTTTCCATTCAGCTCATAGACAGCGTCATCCGCGTCTCTGTGGTCATCGAATTCCTGTCCCAAACAACAAACCATTCACTTCTATTGTCAATCAGTTTTTAACCATAACTTACAACAAAAGCAAATCCGTCTTTCATAAGGATTTCACGTATTCTTCCGTATCCTTTGAAAAATTTCTCGATGTCTCGTTCGCGGACGTCATAACTGATCCGTCCGACATATACTCGCGTTCCCATTGCAAACGAGTAGGTCTTTCCTCAGGTCTTCAAATCTAATGACAAAATACTAGTTTAGGCTTCAATTGAAAAAAAAACAAAAGATTGGTTTGTCTGCAATGGAAGAGATGGATGTATGGCCAGTCAGAACACGTTGGTTTAGATGTCTTCAATTAGATTAAGACCCGAAAGATAAATCATCACTCGTGCCATACATCCACCCATTCCTTACATACAAATGGTGTGAAAGCCATTCAATCGATATTTTCAAATACAACTGTTTTACTCGAGAAATGCATAAAAACTACTAAATGTTTGCCTAATAGACATGATTTGGGCTCTAATTTCAATAATAATCAACTAATGGCTGACAAAATGAAAAATACCATTCAATTGAAGAGAAAGACAGGTTTGGGCGCAAAAAACGCTTTGTTGAGAAAAAAAATGAAATAAAATAAAGTAAATTGAAAATTGTTATCAAATGACTGAATGAGGAAAAGATTAAATTAATTGAAACTAAAAGTAAGTAAAAAATGAAATGAAGGGCAAAAATATAGGAAAAGATGTTCACAAAAATGGTCGAGAAATGAATGGAAGCGACAAAACGACTCAAATGTCCCAATCGTTTAAAGCATTGATTTTGTCGGCATTTGCTTTCCATTGCTTTTCAATATTTTAGTCATTTCTTTAATAATATTACAGTATTTTGACTTACATTTGATGTTATGTTGATTGGAGTTTACAATTAAATCGATTAAAACTAAAATATAATTGAATTTGGTTTAAAATTCTTTATTATTCACGAAGAGATAGTGAGAGAGAAAATGTCTTACATTAGAGACTGAGCGTCACTACCAGTAATGGGCGGAAAAGGATATCCAATGTGAGAGCTTTGCCGTATTCATAGTTTCACCAGAAAGTATGTGTTGAGAGGACCGCCAATCAAGTAGTCCTGTCCTAACCTTTAGCTTCTAATATGATTCATACAGTTTTCAACTTACCATTCATTTAACGGCTTTTATGAATGCCCTCAAAGTTATCAAACAATGAAGTGTTAAGACGTCTGTAACGACATCTTTAGACGCATTTATTCATCAAAGAACTCACTTTTCATTTCATTTGTCCACAAATCGGACTTAATTTTATTGAACCGATTATTGGAGTCATTTCAACAAACGATGCAATCGATTGATTAGTTGGTAATCGAAGCGGAAGAGTAATCGATTGGTTGGCTATAATGACGGGAAACAGTCCTGTGGTGTACTTCTATGACCCCGAAGTGGGGAACTTCCACTACGGACCGGGACATCCTATGAAACCTCAGAGACTGTCTGTCACCCATTCATTGGTCCTGAACTATGGCTTATATAAGAAGATGAATGTGTTTAAGCCATACAGAGCCACTTATCATGACATGTGTCGGTTCCACACGGAAGAGTACATCCAGTTCTTGAATCAGGTGACGCCCGGAAATGTGACCGAATTCACCAAATGCTTGTCTCAGTTCAATGTTGGCGACGACTGTCCCGTCTTCGAAGGTCTCTATGACTTCTGTTCGATGTACTGCGGGGCTAGTCTTCAGGGGGCGGCTATGCTCAACAACAACCAGTGCGACGTGGCCATCAACTGGTCAGGTGGTCTTCACCATGCTAAGAAGTTCGAAGCCAGCGGTTTCTGTTACGTGAACGACATTGTAATTGCAATACTGGAACTCCTGAAACATCACCCGAGAGTCTTGTATATCGACATCGACATACATCACGGGGATGGCGTTCAGGAGGCCTTCTATCTGACCGACAGAGTTATGACCGTCTCGTTCCACAAATACGGCAATTATTTCTTTCCGGGCACTGGAGATATGTATGAGACGGGTTTGGAAAGTGGGCGCTATTATAGTGTAAACGTTCCGCTCAAAGAAGGCATTGACGACAACTCATATGCCTTTGTCTTCAAACCGGTTATCAATGATGTGATCCAATGCTTCCAACCCTCAGCCGTTGTCCTTCAATGTGGTGCGGACTCACTGGCCAGTGACCGATTAGGATGTTTCAACTTATCATTCAAAGGTCACGGAGAGTGCGTTAAATTTGTCAAAGACCTGAAGCTTCCCCTTCTTGTGTTGGGTGGGGGCGGTTATACACTTCGCAATGTTGCGCGCTGTTGGACTTATGAGACCAGTCTTCTCGTCGAAGAGTCCATCAGTAATGAGATTCCATATATGGAATACTTTGAATACTTTGGACCCGATTTCACTCTTCTGTCGGATAAAGCGAGTAACGACAACCCCCACAATGGAAATTCACGGACATATTTGGAGAATATCGTGAAGTATGTGCACGAGAACTTACGCAACATCCAGCACGCCCCCTCTGTCCAAATGCATTACACACCTCCCGATTGGTTCGAACCCAACGACACTAATTATGGACAAGTCTTGAGTGAAAGCGAATCAAACAATGAGTTCTACGACAATAAAGACAAAGAAGAGCCCAAAAAAGAGGATAATTCGGGCAAAAAGAATGAAAGCGACAAATGATCTGTGCTTTTAATGTTTTCCTTATTTTATAGCAAATAATGACTAAATTTTAAAATTCTTATTAATGATCATAACTTGAAAATTGTTCAAATTGGGTCTTCACTTGTTTGGTTGGTCTTATGGACACTCAGCTGAAGACTATTTTCTGTTTAATGAGGCTTTACTTCTATTTTATGTTGTGGTTTGAATCATGTCTTCATTTATTATTAAATAATTCATTAAAGAAATCATTTTGTCATAACACAAATCGCTGTATATATTTATAGTATATATAATTATAGACATTGAAAATATTTTCAAACATTTGAAAGAATTTGAAATAAATTTTCTTTAAATTACAATTTGAATACACAATCACTTAATATACAGTGAATTAATAAACAATTTTATATAACTTTGAAGTCAATATAAAAAATATC
>JAQIWP010000512.1:0-24333 GCA_034695525.1 Euzetes globulus
TCTCTCTCTCTCTCTCTCTCTCTCTCTCTCTCTCTCTCTCTCCTCCCCCTCTGAGCGATAGACAGACATTAAATTCAATTTCAATATTGAAATGAAAATCAGATCAATAGAGAAAAGAATTGAATATTTTTTTTCGCAAAACTTTAGAAACTATTTGCGAATTCAATTCCAAAGTTTCTGATCTTAGGTTTCAAAGCCATATCTTAAGTATTTTACATAAATATAGAAAACAGAATATTCTTATGATATATGTATAGAATCAGCAAAAATTTATTATTTTTTCCTTTCGGTTAAAAATAAACTGTGAAAAAATATATACTGAAAATTAAGTTAAATTAAACACAACGGAAGAGCGAAAAAAATATGAACTCATTTTTCATAATCGATGCCAAGAATATATTCTGATTAATAAAAATTGTTTAAATTTTTTTTCATGCCTTCCAATCAAAAACAGATATATTGCTGTCTGTCATCCCATAAAAGGCAAAGTCCTGTGTACCGAAAGCCGGGCCAAAAAAGTGATATTCTGTGTGTTTCTAATTTGTTTTACATTCACACTGCCGACCCCCTTCGAGTGGGTTGTCCTCGAACGCAACTCAACGGAAACTGGACGGCCCTATTTCAAGGCAGAGTACAGCGATTTAGGGAATAACGATCTCTATAGGACTGTCTACTATTATCTCAACGTTATTCTGTTCGCTTTAATACCTTTCCTATTATTGGCTATATTTAACGCATTCCTCATCCGTTCGGTACACATATCGCACAAGAAGAGGAATACTATGACTCAGGGTATGTATCAGTTATTAAAAATATATTCTTTACTCAGAATAACCTAACGATTAGGTAATTCAAAAAAAATTTCCAAAGAATATTCTTATCGAATACTCTTTCGATTTTGAAATAACCTAAATATAGACAAATTGAAACAAAGAGCATTTTTTGCTTTTTGAATTCAGCAATGAAAATAATTTGCCATTTGTTCTGATTATGACATTCTTAATGAAAGGTCAAATATTTTGACAGTTAATCAAATTATTTTCCAAGAATTTTGTCACTAATTAAGTAATACTTCTGTTAATTACAATAATTATAAAATATCTGACAATTCATTTGTCAGGAAATGGAAAAATAAAACGCTTTCATAATGTTTATTATCAATTAAAATGTTAAACACGTTTTTCTCATTTATATTGTTGGATATGTCCACGATTATCTAGTAATAACACATATCATAAAATCAATTGAGCATGATTTTATGGAACATTTTCTTTTACTAAGTTAAATTTAAAAGAAAATTTAATAACAGAAAAAGCCATCCCTTATTCTAATCATTTTAAAAAGAGAGTTCGTGGAAAATTAGCTTGCGCATCTTCAAATTCATTTGTAGTTTTTCAATTTATATAACAAACAAAAGACGAATATTCTTCGAAATGCTTTTGAAATTATTCGGTCCCTTAACGCAGCAGACAGTTGTTTAGAGATAACCTAAACAACCACTCAATCATTGATTTTTCATTTTTTTTCTTTTTCATTTGAATTATTAATTTTTATTCATATTTTTCTTTGAGTACCTCATAAACAGCGCAATTAATTTGAATTATTTATCGCTTTATTACAACAACTGAGTTATTATTTTGCAAGAGTGTGATGAAAAACATCCTTCTCTCAGACCGGAGGGAGAAGTCACACAACAAAGAATATCACTCTTAATAACAAGAATATATGAAAACCACCTTATTATTTTGGAATAATGCAATAAAGAATAGCATGCTTAATTTAATATTTTGTATTTTCATGTATTTCCTCATTAATAAGCAATAAATTGTTATTCAATAAAGTAAATGGAGGCCTGTCTAGACAGTTTTTTTTCTATTTATAAATTTGAGATGGACCTGTATCTAGGGATGACCAAATGGAAGTAATCATTTAGCTTTGAGAAACTTTCTAGACGCTTTCTCGAGACAATTTCCTGTTCTTGTTTTTCTATGGTTGGCCCATGTATTTCAATTGATAAATATTCTTATATTTGTTTCAGTGATGAGCATGTATAATTATTTGATGCCATAAAATAATGACTAATGTCATTTCAGTCACCAAATCTCAAAGATATTTAAAATCCAGATAATGTATAAATTAGGCTAGAATATTTTAGATTTAAATAAAATTAATTATCAAAGGCACAGTGCAAGCAGATTTACAGCAACAGTCTGATTGCAGTTACAATTTGAGACGTTTTCTTTTAGACCATCTCTAACTCTATCACTAAGTCTACATCAGTGATGTGCAAGGAAAAATTAAACAACTTAAATTGAACTTTTAAAAAAATCTTGAAACGTTTTGAGTGTTGAGCCTTTATTTAGAGCTTTTAAGCATCCTTATTTAACCTTGCGAAAAATTTAGTTTAAGCCTGCATTTAAATTTAAATAGATTCTAGTCGATAATCTTGCTCATTATCTGATTTTAATAACTTTTTATTTGACTTTACTCTAACGGAATATTTGATTTGATTTGGTATATTAGGCGACACAATGGCCAAAATGGATCCGACATCAAAGCAGGAGTCGCGGATAACTATCATGCTGATCGCAGTGGTGATCCTGTTCTTTTTGTGTCAACTGCCGACCGCTTCCGTACTAATCTACACAGTGTTCTATGCGGTCGAAGACGACACAAACACCGGATGTCTGATCAGAGGATTGGGAAACATATTTAACTTTCTGTTGGCGATCAACGCGACAGGAAATTTTGTCTTATACTGTCTGCTCAGCCAGAAATATCGGCGCACCTTCTTGGCAATATTCTGTCCTTGCTTGAAAAGTAAATATTCCTTGAATCTTTCCAACTTATACAGTAATTAACTGGGCTAAAATGAAAATTATTGACGACTAGTTTGTTTGCAGAACAGCTTTTCATTTCTCAATACTTTTATTATTAGTTTTTAACACTTTTTTTCTGTTGACAGAAAAGCCTTTCTTCAAATCAGAGTCCAATATTCAGAAATGTTTGTGCAAATAATTGTTTGATTTTTATGAAATTCTGGTTCTAATCAAGGCAAGAATGACCAGGGTAGAATCTAAATATTAAGAGGCTCTTTATTAGAGTGTATTAAATAGCATGGTAATTTTCTTTTTAAAATCTACTGCTCAGTTAGATCTAAGATTAAGTACATGTGTTACATGAGCGTCAAAATTTTAAGTCTGGTAATTCTCTGCCTTAATTACTGAATAAATATTCATTTTTCATAAGCGAAAGATATTTTTTATGTTTAGATAATTAAAATATAATTTTCAAACATCAGACATATGTTTATCGTATGTTATGGAGATGATCAAGCATGTTCTCATGATTTACAATCGACTATGAGATTTTTGAATTAATAGATTTGCTTTAAAGGGAGAATTTATTTAAAAGTAACTGTTATTGGCCTTGATTCTAATCCGAATACTATTTTAAACACTAACCTTGCATGTTTCATGTGAACATTTAAGAAAATAAAAATAAAAAGTTGAAGTTTTTTAATGAAAACAGACGAGTCATTCCATATACCATCTGACCTAGCTGTAATGAACTTAACATGATAACATGTAAAATCATATTACATCATTTGGTAATGCACAACATGCAGTGTTTGGTCATAAACGGGCTCGACTGTATTTACAAGGAAACAGTATTATTTTTATAGAAACACTTTAAAGCTTTAGATAAGCAAAATAAAATCAGATAAATTTGTCCTGGTACACTTCTTAATTTCTAATTCATAAAATTTTCCAGAAGAAAAATACTGTCAAAAAAGGAAAATTTAATGATAATGTTTCCCAACGGGTTGTTATCTAATTAAGCTTGAACAAAATAAAAATTCTGTTTGGGATATCATATACTTTAATTGTATTAAAGAAGAACCAAGTTTGTTTTTACTTATTTTCAATTGATTAAATTATTATTTTGCCTTAATTTCAGGCAAATTCCTGAGCGGTCAGAGCGGTGGATATCAGCGGACATTCTATAGCCAAGTGGCAAACCATAACATTCACAAACTATCCGATAACGAGCTTAACATTAGATTCCGGTTCAATGATGGCTCTCGTCGTATGTCATCCCCGCGACAGAAGATCTACCACTCGACCCAACATCTGAACAGCGGTCGGCTGAGCACAGGCAGCTTAACGCCATATTTGGGCGATACCAGGCGCCAAATGAAGTGCTCCCTGTCGGTCAACTATCTTCAGGTGCCCACCAATGCCAGCACATCTCAGCTGATGAACGACAACAGTGTCAGTGCCAGCAGCGATGACGACATATCCACAGACATTGAGGACAAGCCCTATAAAACAAACACTGAAATTGACTCAAATCAAAACAGTGAACCCGTGAATTGTGAACAGAATAATTGTGAACAGAATATTCTGAGTAATGATATGGGAATTAGTAATGAAAATAATGTGAACTCAAATCCCAATACAAATAATATTCAGATTTTGAATAATAATAATAATCCGAATCATAATAAAAGCGATAATAATTTCAGTGCCAATAATAATAGTGAGGCCAACCATAACAAAGACAGGGCTAAGGATAATAAAAGTAAGGAACTGATGCGAAACGGATCGACAACTGGCCTAATGTCAGCCAAAGCCAGTAATTTGATAAAAGACTCATCAGAACAGAAAATTGATTGCAATTCAGTGGACTAGTAGTACATTAAATGCAAATTATATGCTAAGTCCCCGGTTGTCGGTTGTTCCAGACTTTGATAGACCTTTTTATGGAGAGCACTCGAACATCTTGTATATTTACAGATTACAGCTCTAACATATGGACTCACTCTTTGTGTCTTTTCTGCTGTTCTTCTAGATCATTATTGATAGAAAATTCTATTGGTAAATTGACTATGAACTGATCTGGATCAAAGTCATCGCAGCTGTTTTGTCCGCTGAAATAAAAACCAGAATAAGACAAATATCGACAGTAATCATGTGATTAAATAGCTTTTCTCAGATGAAAGCGGATGTAAACAAGCAGAAAAATAAATTGATTATTGAATGTTGTAGTGATTCGAAGCCGGAATTCGTGACACAATTGAAGAGAAAAATTGTTTGAAATTCAGTTCATCTGTTCTGACATTAAATGTATTTATTGTCTGTAATAACAATACTCTTATATAAAGCACTTTCAATATATAAAAATATATCATTTGTTTTGTCTCTTTTATAGTGAATTATTGTATGAATTGTTAAAACAATTGTAGTCAATGTTAACTGTTTATTAAATATTAACCAGTCCAATTTCGCAAAAAAAAGCCAGAACTAATAATTCTTTATCTATTTCACCATCTGATGCACTTACTAATTCACGGAAGAACAAATATCAATTAACTTTTGCAAATTTCTATTTGTTCAATAGGTATATTCAAGGGGGAGGGGGTAGGAAATCAAATACTCTAGGTTGAAAAATTTAATGTTATGTTTTATGGTTAACATAGTTTGGTATTGGAAACAACCCATGGTGCTCTTTTGGGTCCCTGGTGCTCTTTTGGGTAACCCTGATTATCATGTGAATTTTAATTATTAATATAATTTTAAATGAATACAACTTGGAATTGAATCAACAAATATCAGGTTAAGAGTATTTTTAAAATAGATGATGATGATAAAAACAAAATGAAATTCAAAACAAACCAGGTTATCTTAATAAGGTTGAGCTGATAATTATCAACACAATAGTTCTGAGTTTAAACCTAAGAAATCAATGAATTACTTTTCCACCAGAATTTTTGTGGGATTAGACTCTAGTAAAATTGGTTTACCAACTGAAACATTAGAATGAAAACTTGAATTGTTGCTTAAACTCTGTTTTCATAAACTGTGCATGTTGTTGGCCACATTATCCGCCAATCTTTTATTAATTTAAATTAGTTACAAAAACATTAAAATACTATAAGTTAATTAATTTAGTTTAATTGCATTCAATTATAATCAGGGTATTAAAGTCCTAATCGGTCAAGCAGTCCATTGAAAAAACCGACAAGAACAATAATCAAAACAAAAAGACATATAAACATAATCTTTTTCATTTTATCCTTTTTAGTACAATTTCCGTCTCCACCAATTATTCTGATTTCACTACGAGCTCGGTCAGTGAAATGATAGGACTGTTCAACATGATAATCAATTCTGTTGACCAGTTCACCCTGGCACTCGCTAAGCACAGCCAAATCCATAAACATGTCGTGTAGTTCTCTAATACTGTTCTCCAGTTTAATGATGTCTTCATGTCTGGCCTCAATGTCGGCCAATATCTGTCTGGCGATCTGTGTGTCGGTTACTAGATCCTGAGTAAAAACAGCCACATCTCCCGTCTTAATCATCTGTTCCACGTAGTCATCACTGACATCTTTGCCGGTAATCCCGAACTGTCTTCTGATGCGAGCCTTACACCTCTCCCTGTAATCGGATTGAGTTTTGTTGTAATCGGCCATCACTTCAATGAAAAGTTGGGTTAACATTGAGTGCTGTGTTTTCCTGATCCGAAAGTCGGCGCTCATATAATAAGTCTGAGCCAACTCTTCAATATTCCTCTCCATAGTTTTTAATCCGTCTCTAACTTTATTGACTGTCCATTTGATGTCTGCCAACAAGTCTTGTAACCTATGCGTGAGTTTGTCGTCAGTTTGTGGTGCACTCAGAATAGCCGAATGACATGTCCCGACTTCATCAACATTGATTCGAATTTTGGTAATATTGTCTCTGATCTGTTGGACTTCATCGTAGAAGTCGTCTATATAACAGCTCCTCTCTTCGACACCATAACAAATAACATCTTCATCATCACTTTGAGCTTCCCTGAGCTCCGGCAGTCTGTCTTTAGGCATAGCCAGCACTGGTTTTGGTTCACTACTAATTAGATCCACAATAAATAGTTTTATTCAGGGGTTGTCATAGGGGTATAGCATGTTTACCCCCTCTTGAAGTTTGAAAAAGTTATAAAGGAAAAATTCAGAGAAACGAACTCTCCCTTATCAAAAATTGAGCTCAATTTAGCTGGATTTAGGCAGGAATAAAGAGCAAAATGGCTGCTTTCGGAGTTTTCCGGTTGCCATCATTAAAAATTATCTTCCTTTTATACCTTTCCCCTAAGGTTTAAAAAAATCAGACATTTTACTCTACCTTTAATACACCCGAATCTCGAGGTCTCGAATCTTGGCGACCCCTGGTTTTATTGATGAGAAGAGGATGAACATATTATAGACAGTAAGGGTTTTACTTGCTTAAAACATTTATTAGAAGTTATCAAAAATTACATTAAGTGCACACATTAAGGGATAGCCACCCACTGATTGTACAATACTTGTTAGGGTAGATGCAATTCATAACATTCATAGGAAGTGCATCTTTCAGATTTATTAACAGGATATTGAAAGACTCATATTTTTATATGAACTTGGCTACAAGTTATTGATAGGACTCCTGGTTTTATTGATAGGAAGAGAGAGAAAATATTTTATCTTGTTGAAATTTATATATTAAAAAAGTAAAATGTTTGCTATTAGAATTTAGCAAGTAAAATTATTTATAAAATAATAATTTGAAGATTCAAGTTTTGGAAATACATACGTTGATGACTAAGTGATGAGCATTTTTTGTTGTTGACTTGATTCAATTATCTTAACAGGAAAAATGTGGTGTAACTTTGAAAGATAATATAAAAAATTTCTTCTTATAATCTTTGTCGTTCTTAATTCTTTTTAATTTAATTATCTTTTTTTGAGTCTTCCTTTTTTTTGCATATTTCCGTTCTTTGCTTTTTTTGCATTTTCCGTTTTTTAGCCAAACTCAGAATTCTGTGATAAAGAGGAAATCAATAAATTGCTTGCTATTAGTATTGCAGAATAGTGGGTGCTATACAACCAGCCACTTGTAATCATGAAAATATAAAATGACCATTACATTTAATTTGATTCTTCTTTGGATTAATTAGAATTTTCTCGATTGTTCCAATTTTTGATCAAGTTCATCTATTTTTTAAATATCAATTAACTAAGTCTATCAAGGTTTTTAAAGTGTACCATCTAAAATTTTAAGACCTTTGTAGAAAATATCTGCCCCTTTAATCTCACATTTGATTCGAGGAAAATATTTATCCAATCACTTGAAGTTTGGCACCTTGGCCATCCATGATGTTGACGCATGGTGAGATGATGTCAGCAATTTTACTCATTTAATACTTGTTCAAAAAATTATTTATTTATTTAACAAAATAAATAAACTTGTTATAATCAATTTAGTCTAATTGCAATCAATTATAATCAGGGTATTAAAGTCCAAGCAGACCACTGACAACACTGATAAGGACAATAACCAGAACCATAAGACAAATAGACATAAGAATCCTTTTCCTTCTTTCCTTTTTCCTGGCTCTTCTTGCGGCTATGGTTTCGCCCAGAGCAATTTCGATGTACTTATAAGACTGTTCAACATGGTGCTCGATTCTGTTGACCAGTTCACCCTGGCACTCGCTAAGCACAGCCAAATCCATAAACATGTCGTGTAGTTCTCTAATACTGTTCTCCAGTTTAATGATGTCTTCATGTCTGGCCTCGATGTCGGCCAATATCTGTTTGGCAATCTGTGTGTCCGTTACAATGTCCTGAGTAAAGACGGCCACATCTCCCGTCTCAATCATCTGTTCCACGTCGTCATCAGAGACATATCTGCCGGTGATTTCAAACTGTCTTCTGATGCGAGCCTTACACCTCTGCCTGTAATCGGACTGAGTTTCGTTGTAATCGGCCATCACTTCGACGAACATTTGCGATAACATTGAGTGCTGTGTTTTCCTGATCCGAAAGTCGGCGCTCATCCACGATGTCTGAGCCAACTCTTCGATATTCCTTTCCATAGCTTTCAAACCGTCTCTAACTCTATTGGCTGTCCGTTTGATGTCTGCCAACAAGTCCTGTAACTTATGTGTGAGTTTGTCGTCAGTTTGCGGTGCACTCAGAATAGCCGAATGGCTTTTCCGCACTTCATTCACATTGATTCGCATTTTCGTTATATTGTCTCTGATCTGTTGAACTTCAGCGAAGAAGTCGGCCATATAACAGTTCCTCTCTTCGACACCATAACAGATGTCATCTTCATCATCACTTTGAGCTGCTCTGAGCTCCGACAGTCTGTCTTTAGTCATATCCAGCACTGGTTTTAGTTCACTACTAATCAGATCCGCAATAAATAGTTTTATTGATGAGAATAAAGTGAATCAGATTTCTATTATAAACAGAGAAAATCAATATTTTGCTTGTTATCAGAAGTGGGTACTATAAAACGGACACTCCTAAGTCTTGAAAAATATAGAATCACAACTTTTATTTAATTTGTCCTGGATAAGTTTAAATATTCTGGTTCATTCTAACTGTTGATCAAGATTTTTAAAAATCTAAATAATTAGTCCTTTGGTCATCAAAATTGGGCTCCAATTGACCTTCAATGTTGCCTGGCGATAAAATCTTACTTCCTCGATGCTTTTAGCAGAGTAAGAGAGATCTGTGGTGGAAATAGAAATTAACAGTTTCTTATCAATATGTTGAAATTGCCTTGGCAACTACAACAACACAATTCAACAGCCAATATTTAATCAGTGAAATCTTACTTTATTACATTCAATTAGCTTTGCTATTAGTCAGATGTCAAGACACTTGATGAATCAATTTTCCGCGAACCTAGTTCAAATAAATAAAGCTTACACTAGTTGAGTTTAAGCAAGACCTAGCATATAATAGTTTTTTAAACAATCAGTTAGTCTGTAAACAATCGAAATTAAACAGTCGAGGTTATCTTTTGAAATGCTCATTCTGGTTTCTATTCTAGCACTTTAACTGGTTATGTGTTTGTTCTTTAATGATTGCCTGGAAACAAAATTTAATTTGTTTTACATTTCAATTGAAAATTTAATTTCAATTCTTTAATAGCTTTAAATTTATTCAATAAAAGAGAATAAAACTTTTATTTTAGTTCAAAGCTATTGTCTGTCAGTCTCTTTGTTACCAGAAATTTATTGCTTCCGATATAAAGGAGTTTAATATTTTTGCTATTATTTTGCGAAAACAGAGAATTTGATTTTCAAAGGAATAACACAAAAGATATGCAAAAATCAAATTAAGTTTAAGTGTTATTTGAATTTATAGAATATTTTTCAGTGAAAAAAAGACAAACGAAAATTCAAATAAAGATTTTTCTCAAAAATTGTGTTTTGTCTGCCGACTAAAGTCTGGTTTTATTTGCACAGAATATACGGGAATATTCTCTACAATAATATAGAGGACATTCATATTGAAAATAATAAAGGGCTCGGAGCACTTTTACGATTATTATCGTCATTTATAAGTTGTTAAAATGAAATGTAGTCCCAATATTATCGAGGGAATGCCAGTAATTTTAGTAAGTCATATTCAATCCCTGTTATGGACAGCATTATGTGGCAGCAAAGTGTTTATCCGAAATATTGACTGTAGACTTATGTAATTTTATAGTCATCGGGTCTTTAAGGAACGGCTCTCCCTCTATGTTCCTAAAGAAAAGAATGTATTTTAATGCAAATTTATCCTTTAAAACATACCTTTCAACTTTGTCTTTCCGAGACGTTTCTCTTAAACTTTGGTAATTACGGCTATGGGCTGAAGAATAGTGAATTGAAATTACACCCGATTTTCAAAAGGATAACCAGCACAATCGACCTTTTTAAGAATTTCAATAAGTTATATTTAACCATTTGAAATGATTAAATTATTTTTACAAAAACTAATCGATAAATGGTCTCAAGTTTTGTCCCTGAATATAATTATTAATCAATACTTATGTTTGAAAATATTTCTCCAAGTTCTAATTAAATGCTGTGCTATATGTCAGGAATGCCTAAGTTACAAGATTCTAAATTTAAGTATTAACATGATTATTCTAGAAAACTAACAACAAAATAGATTATTTTAAATAAGACAATATGATGATATGCAGGGATCAACAAGCTCTTCTACTTTATGGGTGATTCATATTGAGATTTTTGGGGAAAAATCTAGAGGGGAAGCTCTAGAGGAGCGGTCAGTAAAGAAAGGATAGACCGAAATATTAGAACTAACGGTAATCGAAACAGCTTTCGATTCTTAATATGATTGTCATTATTGATGCAAACATAATAAGCTTGTAATTAAATGTTAGCTTCTTTTTGTTTGGTGACAATGAACTAAAAACAAAACGTAATATCATTGGAAAGCCTTCAGTGAAATCACTGTTGGATTCAGACGTCGATTACATGTGTTATTAAAATGAATGTGACTCTCGAAAAGATGAATAATCATTGTATCAGAAGTAAAGGCAATCAAAGATTTGTCGACAAATCATTGATTTTATTATCTATTAATGTCATTAACTATTCCCAGACTCAGAATAAAATGTTAGTCCATAACAAAGAATATTATTTTCTATTTTCTTGCAAAGTTTAAGCTCTATTTTTAAGATATTCTTTCTAATAAATATTTGATTACAAAAGGATTTTGATTTCAAAACAGTTTCTCTACTATTCTGATGGATATTGAAAATAATGGCAATAATGTTATGTCGAAAAAATATAAGTTATTTTTAACATTTATCATTTATTTATGCTATCTTGTCTATGTAAGTTTTTAAAATTAATTGATCCTAGGTATTTTTGTTGTAAGATTCTAATCAATTAAATTAAAATAATTAATTTAATTTTTGTTTTTCAAAGGCAGGAAATTTTTATATCACTGGCCCTTCGCTTTTGGACCTCCAGAGAATATACCGGACAAGTTATGTCCAAATATCAAATGTAAATACTGTTCGTGCGTTTGCCTACACTTTTGGATCTTTAAGTAAATATAAATATATTTTTTATTGTGAAATATTAAATCGAAAAGAATTTCAAAATTCACCCCTGAGCATAATGTGAATATTAGCGAGAGTAAAATTCTATATAACGACCACCTTATTTCTGTATAAATAATTTAAATATAGATAATATTTAAATTATCAAAAGACATTGGTCATTTAACCTGTTTGAATTTGTAAAAATTCATTCGAAATTAGATATAATCTAGCTTGATAATTTATTTATTTATTAATTATCAATCGATTTAATATTCTACAAAAAAAAGTAAGCAAGACTAATTGAAGTGTTGTTTGAATTGCTCTTCAGATGGCTTTGCATTTCAGTTCATTAACAAACAGATTGGATTTATGAGCTGTCTGTTGGTAATAGCCCTAACCATGGCATTAACGCCGCACTTGTCATCAATGAACTTGCTATTCTTCAATTTTGCTGTCAATGGGTTCGCCAGCGGTGGCATCGAGTCGTCGGCCGATGTCTGGATCGTAGAGATGTGGGGCCAGGACTGCGGTCCCTTCGTTCAGGCGCTTCACTTTGTGTTCGGCGTCGGCTCTATTGTCACACCACTAGTGGTGGAGCCGTTCCTTTCAGAAAAGGTTACCTTAGAAATAGAACTGAACGAAACCATAACTGAGGCCACAAATGAGACCCAACCAAACAGAACATACTATTCAGATATGCTGTCCGATGAGGACACATTCCGTTCCACAGTTTACATTCCATACGCCTTTTTGGCCATCATTATAGCCATCTGTGGACTAGTGTTGGGAAGCCTTTACTTTTACAAGAAGTATACTCCGCCTCAGGAGAGGAGAGTCGGTAAAAACGAGACACAAGTGGACGAGAAAAAGACATTTCTAGAGAAACTGAACGACACTTTCATAGAGCAACTGATGCCAACAAAACAGATCCTTGTGTTGATTGTGCTGTGCGGTTATCTGATGGCAATATTCCTGTCCCTGGAATGGTCTCAATTCAATTACTTTCCATCTTATGCCCACTTTTCTGATCTGCATCTGAGCGAAAAAAGGGCGGCCATCATATCGACAGGACTGGCCATATCGTTCACAATCGGCAGAGCCATATCCATACCACTGTCCCACTACGTCAGTCCCAAGATTCTGATCTATGGTGCCCTGTTCCTGCTATTGATATCAGAAATTTTGTTCCTGTTCTTTTCCAACACCTCGGAGACGTTCATGTGGGTGGCCAACATTGTCTACGGACTGGGACTGTCCCCAATCTATGCATCCATCTATCATATGGTGGAAGAGGTCACACCTGTTACCAATCTAATGGGAGTCTTGTTTATATTCATGAGCGGACTGACCAGTGCTCTCACTCCCATCATCCTTGGCATTTACATTGAGTCGCAGCCACTTATCCTGATCTATGTTAACCTGGTTTGTGTCATAATCTCCATACTTCTCATTCTGTCCATACATTTTGTAATCAGACGACTCGTAACAACAGAAACAAATCAAGAAAATAGGAGAACTAATGACAAGAATAATCATAAGAATGATAATAATAATGACATTCAAATTGAAAGCCAATTGTAAGACACGTTTTAATAGTTTTATTTTCATAAATAAATTTGATTCAAAATATTCAATGAAAATGACTATCAACTAAAAGGAAGGAAAACGATTGATATTATCATTTATATTAAGGCAATCCATTATTTGTCGATTGATTGATAAAAATACTTGAGATATAATTGAGCTCAAGTTCTCAATAGCCAAGATAAATAGAACAATTGATAAGTCATAACATTGAGCTATTAAATGTCAATAACATGGGCATTTATTTTTGTTAATTGAAATGCAATAAAATTGACTGTTGACTTAAAATGTAAACAAAACGGAATTACCATGCTTTTCACGAATTACTAGGATAAATGATATTCTTTGTATATTCGATAAGCAACAGTAATCATTACAGAATTCTCAACCATGTTATAAATTACACAAAATAATCGAGTAAAGGATTAGTTTCAAGTTTGTAATCAATAAATGCAAAATGGAGCTTGTTATAACTGTCGGATAAATTCTGGTTCTTAAGCCCTTTCAGTTGAAACATTTGTAATAAAAGATGAAAATTGCGACCAAGGTGACAATCAGTTTAAAATGCCACCACTGATTGATTGACGTTTGATAGATGATTATCTCGTTTGAACCCATTTTAAACTGAATATAGTTGTCTTTGTAGGCTTTGACAACTGATCCATAATTAGAGCCATGGGTGACGAAGCAGTTCCAGCCGCCACCGAACTGCTTGTCCATATCCTGGGCGATGTTCCTGGCCATCTCCACTCTGCTTCCCTTGCATTTGTTCAGTGACATCTTTGACACTTCAATTGCTTTCTCCTCTAATTGCTTTGGAATTTGAGACTTCAAAATGAAGAATGTCCTGTCACTTATCTAAAAATGATCAAGTTACTTAGTGATAAACACTTGAATTCAGATAAGCATGCAAAAAGAATACTAAACAATGCAAATTCATCCTAGTCTAAAAATAGAACTATTTTTCAGTGAAAATTTAGTTTTAATTAATAATAATAGTTTAAACTAGATGAAAAGATTATCTTGGTCAAACTGAATTGCTTACGTCAGGACTGATGCCCACAATATTATTCAAATATGAGTTTTCATTCCTGAGTCGAGTGCTCTCATCATTGATGCTCTCGATATGCAATTTGAGAGCTGTTATACAGTTGTGTGTCGTGTCGTTGACCAGTCCACAGGTCTGACAGAAGTTGGCCGGATTGAACTGGCACTTTTTCAAATGATTATCTAGATCAGCCAGGTTAATCTCAACTTTGCATCCGCGTGAATGAAAATCGCATCTGATTAGCAGTTTATTCAATAAATTCATCAGTGCTTTTGGGGGTTGAACCAGATCCTTGGCCATTAATGTCTTTCTATCCATCGGACAGATGCTCTTCTGGCAAATCCAGGCTTTAATACAATCGGAACAATAGGTTTGTCCGCAACAAAGGCTACTCAGTGGTTGGTTAAACACTTCATGGCAAATGCCGCACATAAACTCATCCAGATCACTGTCTTTAACCACAACAAATCTGTGCATTTCAAAGCCTGGCATTTTTTTAGCAATAATTTTAAACATGGAGAATCGAATGCAAACTCAAAGACAATGAAATATTATAATTCATTAGAAAAAGGAATTGAATTACAGATACTGTCGTTAAACGATTGTCTGGTATCTAATCAACAAGTATTTATAGAAAACACGAGTAATCTAGTTATTATTTGCCTAAATGGTTAATCTATTTAAATTTTATCTGTAACTTAACCTGATTATACTAATAAATGTCTAATTTCTGGTTAACTCTTAACTATTTATAATTCAGCAATTTGTGTCTCAAACTAATTAAATACATTCAGAATAAGTTTTCTTGTAGTTAATGAACATTGAATTTAAATTTGAACTAGCCATATGTAATACTAGAATACGAATTTTTCACTGATACAATCATTTAATATTTCAAACAACAGTTATAATCAAGCATGACCAAGACTGTTTTAAGTTAAATATGCTAAATTGAATCAAATTAAATTGTTTTGGCAATTGTTTTGAAATCTCTACAAAGCTGGATTTGCTAAAGTTCACCAAGAGCATTTTGGGGTTAAAATCTTTTTCATTAACTTAAAAAGAAATGTTGTTAGTTTGTCTGATATGAAACACTCCTTGCAAATGACTTTATGGAAGAAAATCGATATTGAATGAAAACAAAACAAATGTTAAGTAATTATCATTTTATTTATTAAACAATTCGTTGAAATCAAACGTTGTTTAAAAGACACACTTCAGTGCCAATTTTGTGAACAGACCAAGATATTTTAATGATAATTTTCAGTTTATTTAGTGTTTTCAATCAATTATATCACTAAAACATTTACGGTTTACAAATAATCTTCAATGTTTGTCTGTTTTAAAGTATTGAAAATGATATTAGTTATGAAATTCTGAATATTCGAGAGATTTATGTCAAAAGCGTTGTTAGAGTTTTGCCACAAATATTTCTGAAGTAGAGTTAGATGTTTAAGAGTTTAAGAATCACTGACTGTTTCCCATTCAAACTAATTTTCAAAAACATTTACAGATTTCAGATTTACAGTTTTTTCTAGTTCACAAAATTGGCCTCAAAATAATACTGATTATAGTATGTGTGGTTTCAGAGATCTCTGTATGATTTCAGTTCATAAAATTAAACTTCATAAAAATGGAACTTTTTTAACATTAATTTTAACATTAAGTCTATGTGACATGGTTAATAATTTTAGCAATTGGTTCACAAGATCAGCATGTTCATAAAAATTATTGTTCACAAAATTGGCACTCGAGTGTATTTTGTTTTGGAATAAAAATATTTCTGATAAATAAACCATTAAAGATATCATTTGAAGTACAATCATACAGATTAATAATCTCTCCAGGCTACTAACTGTAACATATAAATCATCCTTATTCTGTCCTTTATAATCGAGGTCTTTAACGCACTGTAAAAGTGTCTGGTTCATTGAGTTCTTCAACCAATACTCGAATAGACCGGAAGAGTGAACAATATATATGTCGTTATCGATCTGAGACCTGACATGTGATAGATTGAGGCCAACTTTGGAAAAGCCCAGCGCTCGAGGAGTGGCATAGATTTTCTCTTTGGCGATATACATTTGAGAATCGGGTCGACCCTTGCATATATTCATTGCTATTATTCTGAGCCTTATCTCGGAGCTGACAAAAGCGATCCGTTTTTTCAATAATGAATTAATGATTTCTTTGGACATATCGTTTTCGGTTATTTGTATCATTCTTTTTCCGACATTCCTCTCGTGCTCATTAGTGTCCGGGTCTGTGCTGTTGGCGGCCGACTGTTGAAAAAAATAAACTATTTAAATTAATGTAGAAATTGAATGGAGACAATAAATAACATTCTTTCAATAAAATAGCTGCTAGATACTAATTTGAGTCATTCAAACGTACAAAATAATTAAAGTTTACCATGGTTTATTCTTTAAAATTACAACTAGTCTATGTATTGTTAGACATTTTCTAGATTATCTTGATAACTCTTCAATTGGATAAGCTAGTAAATAGCTTGGTTTAACATTTAAAGCCTAACTTTATATAATAATATTGAATCAAGCACAAAAAGGTACTCACCATTATCCTCAAGCCTCCTATTGTATTGGAGAAGGAGACGGGGGTACAGGTATGCAAATCAGACAAGACCTCGATGCTGTCGATGGCGTCATTCTTGTCTTTGACGACCAAATTGACGCCAATCATAATGTTTGCGATAATTCCGAAAAAGTTGATGGATATTAGTATTACAACATTTAATAGTTTTCTTCTATTTTGGTGGTAAATTGAGCCTGGCAAATAGAATGGACTAATAAATTCAATTGAACAAGTTAATTGCTATTATTAAACATACTTTGACGGAATGTTATCTCGAATAAAAACATGAAAATATCAGAAATATTTTTTGAGCAAAACTTTTCAATTAAAAGCCAATCATTTAAGAGGAATAAGAAGAATGAGGACAGGGCTACGACCACGAGCAAAATCCAAACTGTAGTATCGAAGCACTGCAAGTAACTAAATTTCTCAGCCCTTCCTAGAGTTGAGAAAATGCTCAGAATAGTGGTCTTGTCAAACATTAAAGATGCAGAAAAGTCCATGATTTCCAATCTGTTTGAGCTCATGAGTGGCGGTCCCAGCATTATGTCGGCCTCATTGCGCTGTAAAATACCGCTCATTCCAGTCCAGGTCTTGTCGGGCTGAGGAATGCCTAAATTGCCTGTACTTTCGAGCACAGAGTAACTAATGTTACGTCTGTCCAACAGAATCTCCAGGAGTCGACCCATAACTCCACCGACACTAACGACTCCATCGTAGTCTGTCGTCAGAACAGATATTGGATCCCACTGTGAATTAAATAATTAACATAATTTTAAAAAGTTCAAAACTAATCAATTTATCGATTGATCAATTAAATTATTACATACATTATGAGCCACAATCCTTAAGTGCATTGCTCAATTTTTCGGACAAATGTTCATGTTGAAAATAACAATGGAGTTTTAAATGAAACAAAAAAACAATAGCTGGGTAACACTGAACCTTGTTTACTTGCTTGAAAAACAATCGGATAATTATTCAAATTTATTCAAAATAAGATATTTATTTGAATTATTGCAAAAATATGAATAATAAATAGAAATCTAATTAAACTTGATGAATACGTTCGTGGCAAAATGCTTCAATTTGTAGCACTATTTTCAGCAAATATTTACCAAGTCACAATCAGTAGGCGCAAATATATTTCGTGATAGGTTATAGAACTAAATAGATTATATATTTTTTTCATTCAGTTTGTCAAAGAGTATGCCAGAACATTTATTATTAGATTTATTGATCAATGCAACTGTTCAATGAATAATTCAACATGTTATGACACTGCATAAATAACTTGATAAGAAAAAAAACTTATTGTTAAAAAAATATCTTGCTATAATATATTGATTATTTCTGTGAAATAATTATTGAGAAAATTTCATCAACAGTTTCATTAAGTAAGATTGAGTAATTTGTACATGGTAAAGTATTGTGTAATAATAAATGTAATTGCTAGAGACAGAATTTTTCTCTGATGAAGGACAATGTTGAAATCATTGATTGTTAATAACACAGTCTATTCTAGGTTTAAGAGAATTTGGTAAAAGTTAAATCTATTTCTTGTGTGGGAGTTTCTCTTTAATCAAGGTAACTCAATATTAATTAGAATAAATCCTTTTAAATACGATTCTTTCATCCGAGGACAAGATGTAATCATATTTAATCACATGATATTGATTTTTATTATGTATAACAAAATTGTATTTATAAGTAAAGTGATTTTTTGAGAAAAAGAAACTCAATTTGAATGAAATGATAATTTCGATAATGGAATGAATAAATAGATATATTTATGTAAGGTCTATTAGATTAATGTCTTGAAACAGGGAAAACGAAGGGGTGGTCAGTCTAATGCCCCTTGATTCAATTTTTAAAACATTATAGGAACAAAAATTTTATATTTCAAAAATAAAAATTCATTACAAACCTGGATGTTTTGTAGCTCAAGTCGATTTTCACTCTACTATTTGTTTTGGTCTTGGCTTTTGTTGTGCTAAAGTTTAAGCTTAAGTTCTTATGAGAAGTGCAGGCACTGGCAGTGGTCTCTCCATCGGCGGTATATCGTTTGATGTCAGGATCTGAGCCCATGACAACAGAACTGAGTAAACAAAGAGTTCTATCGGAAGTCACTTTCAAATACATAATTAATAATCAAAATATATTAAAAGTAATGTTATTATTGATTCAATTAACATATATAAAATTAAATATTCAACCATGATACTTTCAAGCAAATGTTATTTAACATGGATTGAAATCTGTTTTAGGATTAATTAATTAGTTTTTGCTTTAATTGTAGTATAAAAACGAAAAATTACTTTTCAGTCTTGAACTAATGTTTGCAGCAAACAGTTGAACAGTTACTGGATTTTAGCAAGCAAAATGAACTATTTATTCCATGTTTGCTTCTTGGTCCTTACCTCATTAATGCTGGTCCGATGTGAAGATGTACCAGAAGTTGTCGACTATATTTCAAGACTGGATGAGTTCAGTTCTAAATTAGATGACATGTCTCGAGGATTCTACTCCGAAGATGGAAACCCTGGAAACGCATCGATCAAATATGGTCCACCATCTGGACCAAATTATATATACTACCCTGGTTGGCCAGCAAAGACTCCATTCTATATAAACCATCAAGCAGTTATCGATGAATGTGTTTTTATGGCTCTGCAGAACTTGAGATTTCTCGAAGTCTTAATGTCGTCATTCGTGCAACAGGAAAAGAATGCTACCCCGATCATTGCCTCAGATATGACCCTGTCTAAAATATGGAACAAATACTTCCTTGCTCCTTCTGCGCCCTTTCCAAGATTTTTGTTGATTGCCAAGAAAATGATATATATTTTGAACCATTATTATCAGGAATATATCTCAAAGAAGCCATAAAAACACTGAAATCAAAACTTCAATCAAATTATTCAATAATTTTATAACAACTAAAATGTTAAATAAACTTAAATAAATTGTTTTCAAGCTCTTGGTATTTATTGTATTGAAACAAAACAATAAATTCCAGAAATTTTTTAGATCCTGATCAATTAGAATAAAAAAGATTCAAATTACCCGAAAAGAACAAAGAAATCTTATTATAGATGTATTTAAGACGAAAACAAAATGCAAAACAAATTCCAAAACAAATAATTGTCGGCTAATTATAGTGTCGGCGGCGACACCATTGCCCAGGAGGACTCTCTCACGAGCGCGCACACAGACCAAAAGCTGTGAGTTATGCGGTTCTAACTGTGTGCCCAAAACTGTGCCCAAACTGTGCCTCTGGTATTTAAAAGAGTTTGCCCAAACAAAAGTTAATTATGGAGGGCGGGGCTCAGTGGGCCTTCAGTGGGCACTCTGCGGCTCAGCGCCAGTTATTGTCACTTTAATCACTGGGTTTCAATGTTTGATTCATTTATGTTTCACTTGAAAACTGTTATTATTTTTGGTGAAAACTTTTAAAATTTCTAAAAAATTTTAGACTTTAGGTCTTTAGCTAAAGGGCAGCTCAAGGGTCAGAAGCAGAAAAGGGCTCTCCCTGTTTAGGGCAATTGCAACCGAATAATATAAACCTATATTCCTATTGTTTATTGTTTTCTGACTTCTGTTTAATCGCTTTGTTCTGAGATTTAATATTTCTATTAATGTCTGATTCCTCACGACTTTAAAGTCAAGACTGAACCAGGAAACCATTCAATTAAATGATCATGATTGATTTTTTTTCCGGCAACATTTTGCCTATTATCACATACAGATTTTTTAACATGATCAATACTGTTGTGATACTATAGCCTATATTAATATAGGTCTTAAAACAGTGCACAACTTCCATAATAAGGTATTTTATGCCTTAATAATCCTAAATACCAAAGTCATAAGCTCAGAATAATTTTGCAAAAAAATAAATAAAATATGTGCTTGATTACTTTGGAAATGATTTAAAAAAGTTCATTTGAACAGATTGGCGAAAGCAAAGTCTGTGCCTTAATTACTAATCAAAATGTGTTCTTCGCTTATAATTGTCGTATAAAATGCAAAACCAATGAAAACATATTCAGGTTTTCATTCAGTTTTCGCTATTCATTCACTTTTTAGTGAAGACCTCGAAATGAAATCAATTATTCTGATGGTTGTCTCAATGGTAGCGGTGGTCTGGACAGAGTCGTACCTCCCGGTCCATGATAAGCACTATTTAAATTACGATCAATTGCCACAACTGTACAGACCTAACGATGTTGAACAGAATGAAGGTGGCGGCCGATACGGGCACCCGATGTGGCCACCTATGCCTCCCCAGGCACAGCCAGAACGGGGCAATCAAGTGGAAGATGTGGTACTGTCCACTCTGGGGAGCCTTAATACGTTTGCGCCAGTCATCGAAAGCCTATTGAAACGGTTCCAGTCCTGTGCGGGAATGGTCGGACCAGAAGCCTACCTGGGCAAGTTCTGGGCAGAGTTTCTCAATCCCAAGTCGAACCCTGTCATGGATCTACTGAGTGCTGTTTGGAGTCTGAGGGCAGAGCTCACACAATATGCCAACAATAATAACATTCCTATTGATATGAAATTATGAATAAATTTTATTTAATGACAAAAATATTTTATAAAATTGTTTTCCTTCGAATTAGCAATAAAATCAGCTTGATTAAATTCATTGATACGGGTAAAAATGTGAACAATATCTAAATTAGATTTTAAAAGTTTAGAGATGGACAATAAGTAAAAACTGATCTTGATATTTAGAGTGCTTTTCAATGTGCAACCAACTTTTCCTTATAATGTTGTTTTCGCCCCAACCAAGAGCAGACAAGTTTGTGAATTGAGAATTTTCAGATTATAGTGTCTAGATTATTATTATTATTATTATTGAAAGTTTAACTAAATTTGAATAAAACTAATTTATATCAATTTTTAAAATTAATATATCAAATGAACCATTTGAAATGATCAGGAAATATCAATGAAAAATAAGCTTGTACAGTAAATAATCAGAAAATTTATTAGTGTTGGATGAGAGTTACGAATAATAAAAACAAAAAAGGTCATTTTTTAATGGAAAAATAATTTCGAATGAGTTTCATTGAATTCGGAATAGACTAAAATAATATTCTTGATAAATCATTTTCAATAAGTGAATAAAACTTTTTATAAAGTAATTAAATTAGTAATTAATTTCTAATAATTTCAAATATAATCTTGTTAAGTCCTACAATATATAATTATAATAAATACCTTGCCACTATTGAGATTCTCTTATTACACTCTTCTTATTACTTACGAAAATTGAATAAATTTATTCAAATTATAATTTCGTAACACTTTGAATATGTAGGTTTTTAAATCAATTTATAAAACGTGTTAACTGTAAGCATAATTATACGGTCAGTTAGGTGGTTTATGTCAACATTGTTTGAAGTCTAGCTGACTCATCCTTTGAGCCCTAATAAGCCTCACATAAATAACGTAATCATAATCGCCATTCAATGCAATGCTTTCTCAATAAACCCTACTCTCAACAAAAAACATTACTTTGTTTATGAATGATTCAAATTGGGGTTTAAATTGTAAACAAATCTCATTTAAAAACTAAGTTTAAAACTAATTAATAAATAATAAAATCGATTGAAATCAATAAAAGTAAAAATGACCAAGTTAATGCAATGGCTGTCCCTGGCGCTCATATTCCTGACCATTTGGATACCAGTGTTGTTGGGCGTGACACCTGTGCCGGTGGCCAACTGTCCACTTCTTCGGCTGCACATCACTTTAGTCCCGTTATATCTGGTGCTGATATTCGGCGCCATTTCGGCCGCTATTGTCTTGTATCGGGTCATGACGTTCAACAACTGTGAGGACGCTTACAAAGAACTGAAAGAAGAGATCAGTGAAGCCAAAGAGGACTTACACCGGAAGGGATTCAAATTCTGAACCAATTCTTTGGCCAAAAGATTGTATTTTAAAGAAATGTTTATTTATTTTTATTAATAAAAAGTATTTGTTTTTTGACTGAAGTTTTGGACGTCTTTTTCGGGTACTTTCAGCTGAATTGTAATGTGTTTAATGGTCTGAATGGCCTTAACGTCAGTGGTCTGACCGATTTGACGGGTAGTCCCGGAAAGCGTGAGTTCTTCAGACCAGGATTGTAGTTGAGGGCAAACCTACCCGTGCAGAACACTTCACAATTGCCACCAGTTATCCGTAATGTAGAGGCCGGCGACTCGATGTACGTCAGACCCTTTGCGGTACTGCACGACATGGGCTCTCGGCTCCGGAACCAATGGGTCAGAACTACTTTACCCGACTTACAGATACTGCCCTCAATGGGCCCGCTTTGGGTCGCAATCTGTTCTCCTGTTTTATTATTTTGATCAGAATATTAACAGACATTCCTTTATTAGGGGACAGCCATCAGAACAAAAAACGCCTAACAGTCTTATCCATCAATTCTATTTGAACAAGATCATACTTGAATAACCGAAATGTGGTTCTGTAAGGCTGTCCCCCAGCTTTCAAAAGGCATACCTCCGACATAAAGGGATACCGTTTTTAAGTCTTTAACGATAAGCGTCTGTTGTTTGCCTCCAATCGAAGAGATGTTGAAAACGTATTTTTGGACCAAACTCTTGAGTCCCGTACAGGGAATGAAGGCCTGACTTAAATTGAATCTTCCGGTTATGTCTTTGACTAACAGACCGGACGTCGGATGACATTTGAAATCAGCGGTTACTGTCGTATTAGTTGTTGTTCCGCTTAAAATGCCTGAGTTGTTCAAGTACAATTAGATCACCTTGGCCGATTTGCCCTCGGCAGAATAGCTACTCACTAATAGACACCTCCACCGGTTTGGACTGAGTCTCGACGTCTCCTTTGGAGAGACAACTGATTGCCAATAGTATTGAAAAGTAATAGAAATTAAAATTCATTTAAAGACCGGAAATATCCATCAAAACATAGAAATAACGAATTTTTAGTTAATGTTAACAATTATGTCAATTAAACTGTATTTTTTCTCTCCATAAATATCAAGCGATTAGGAGACAGCTGCTATTTTAGGACAATAATTAACTGGAGCTTAGTCAAAGAACTGGATCGATTAATTTAATTATACGTTTCATTAGAAATAAGTGTTTATTAAAGTGTTGGGTTTTTTAATGTGATATTAATGTGATAATTCAACCCTTGATCCTATTTTAACTGTATTTCAATTTTAGAATACTTTGACAAAAAAGAAGACAG